>BLSH010075908.1:447333-457738 GCA_018402905.1 Glandirana rugosa | reverse complement strand
CCCCCCTTCTCAGCCCCTGCACTGTGCTGAGCTACTCCTTACTGCCTCTCAGGAAAGCCTCCTTCCAGCTTCTTCTGTGGTAGGATGCTTCCAGCCCAGCACCCGAGCCTTGCCCCGAGGCAGTGCGACCCCGCCCCCCAGACTAGGGGGTTTGCCTCCAGGACCACCGACAGCCTTCTCAGCATTGCATCTTCAGCTTCCACCAGACTGGCTGAGGTTCAATTAATATTCAAGGCAGCTCCTCCTGCTCCTCCCCCACCCACTACTTCCAGAACATTCTCCAATATTCTGGAAACGGGGAGGCACCTGAGAGCTACCAGGATGAGTCACCAAACCCTGAACTCTATTAACCCTGACCCAATTAGGACACACAGTATTTACAACACGGGTCAGATTTAGATTTTCCTGCACTACGCAATTAGTAGCACACACTAGAGGGTGCTACATGTGCGTAATAAATGTATCATAATAAATAAATCATGCATTGTTATAAACATGCTTGTGATATACCATAACAAATTAATTTGCAACACTTTTATGTGAACTACCAGTTTTAAAAACCTCTAAATGTGACAGGTCATTCAGTATTAGCCCTGGTTCACACGTGCGCTCTGTGAGATTGCATGTGATTCGCACTGCACTGCAGTGCAAATCACATGCAATGTCTGTGTGATGCAATTTCAGCCTTACAGATAGTATGGCTGATATTGCATCGCATTCAGACCAAACTCGCACAGGACCCTTTTTTTGGTCTGCACCAGGTATGAACACCCATGCGATCCGATTCTTGTGTGAGTTTGCAGTCCGCACTGCGATATGCGAGCTGAAAAGAGGGTGTCGTTAACAATGTATTGACGCCTTCCTTCAGTTTGCATAGGGCAGTGTTAACTGCCGTGCGAGTCGGGTGCGATGCGGAAACCCACAGTGGATTCGCAGGGTTCCCGCATCGCACCTATGTGAACCGGGGCTTAGACTTCATGTGCACTGGACGTTTTTGCAGCTGCTGTTTTTGGCTTTGGGCATTTTTTTCTGCAGCCAGCAAACTCCCCAGCACACATAGACTGTTATGAGCGTTTTCTGGCTGGAAAAAAAAAAAGAACTAGTGGGTTTTTTAGAGCAGTTTTTTAAGCTGTAAAAACGCTCTAACTGATGAAATCTGAAAAATGCAGCTATTCAGTGTTTCTGAGCATTAAGCTTTTGTTGGAGTATAGTTTTGTTAAAAAAAAAAAGCTAAAAAACACGGAAAACTGCTTATTCTGTCCAGCATGCAGGCTTGAAATATGATATCTATGACAGATGAGGTAATTTCACCCTGGCCCATTCAGAAGAGTATTTACTCAGCCATAACGTACATGTTTGAAGATCTAGAGATGTTCGTTTTCTCACAGAACAGTTTAATGCAGAGTTGAGGCAGGTAAAAAAACAATAATTTTCACAACGAAAGAAGCAGTGTGGTGAGTAGAGAAGGAGCTACATAAAATGGCCCCTAACAAGGGGAGAGTAGGAGGGGTTACAGCATGACAAAGAGAGGGCGATGTCTTAAAGAGGAAACAACATTTAAAGCGGCAACTAGGAATATACAAAAGTGGGTCCAGTCATGGGACATGACACTCCCCACTTGAAATCTTTAGATTTCATAACCCATACAACAATAAATATTAAATGATAAGTCCAAGCAATTGTAAGCAGTTGGTCCGAAACCTAAAACAAGAAAACATGCAAACCAACAATTTAACAAGAGTCCCATGGCTTGGTTAAACGTTGTCCATAGTCCTAGGACATTTGAAGAAATGTAAGTTCCAGCATACTTAGCAGTTCATGGCAATATTCTCCCCCCGCCATGACTTGTAAGTAGTTGTTTCTGATACACAAGTCACTCGTTAGGCAGGAGAAGTACCAGCTCTGTGACTGGTCGGAAGAAAGTCTGTGTTGTACCTCCTTTGGTCACTTTTACTTCTTGTTGCACACAACGGATGATGACCTCTTCAGTGTGTACAATATCTGCAGCTGTAGGGCATTCTGAACAGATATGCCAACCGTGACACTTTGAGGATGAGTTCCTTTTGAAACAACTGCCAATATGCATCAAACAAGCCATGGCTCTAACTACATCTGTCCAGCTTGAAAAGCGCTCAAAGCGGTGTGACTTTAGTTTTAGTTTTGTACTTACAATGGTATGAAGCGCAATACTCATAGTCTTGATTTCTTTGTCTTCAGGATTGATCAATTTGTAGGAATCCTCAGAAGGAATGAGGTGTGATTCCTCCTATAGGAATGCCAGAGATGTCAGCCACAAACTATCCTGGAGAGCTGCTGAAGGTACGGCTCTGGTCCCACAATCAGCCGGGTTCAATTCAGTAGAGATGTAATGCCATGTTTTGGTGAAAAGAACTTCTTGATACGTTTTACCCTGTTGCTGACATTCACGTGAAATTGCTTTGTCTGGTTGTAAATGTAACCAAGTACTATCTTGCTGTCCTTGTAAAATGTAAAGGACTCGAACTTAATGTCCATTTTACCTTTTATGACTTCGGCAATTTCCACCGCTAACACAGCTACACAAAGTTTGAGTCTAGGTATGGTATGTGCAGGTTTAGGTGTGAGTTTTGTCTTGCCCAGAACAAAACTACAGTATGGGTCTCCGTTGATCCCAGAGATCTTCAAATAGGCCACTGCAGCTATGGCTTCAATGGAAGCATCAGAGAAAATGTGGATCTCTCTCCAGTCAGCAGTTGAAATGGAGACAGGGGCATGACTGCGTGGGATTTGAAGTTTCTCTAATGATAGCAGGGAATACTTCCATTTTCCCCACCTTTGTTGTTTCTCACTAGGCAAAGGAGTGTCCCAGTCTACGTTTTCGGTGGAAAGCTGCCTCAGAAGCATCTTGCCTTGGATGGTGACTGGGGCTATGAATCCCAGTGGATCATAGATGCTGTGTACCACAGACAAAACTCCTCTTGGTGAAGGGTTTATCAGAGGTGAACACTTAGAAAGTAAAGGTGTCCAGTTTTATGTTCCAAAGCAGACCTAAGCTTCTTTGCATAGGAGGTGTATCTGATCCAAGATCAAGGTTCTTAAGACTGGCTGCATAGTCCTCAGAATGAAAGGCATTTATTAGCTCACGACTATTGGATATGATCTTGTGAAGTCTAAGGTTTGCCACAGTCAGCATCTCCTGTGTTCTGGTAAGGAGATCAACTGCTTTTGCTGCTGTGGGGAAGGATTTCAGTCCATCGTCCACATAGAAGTTCCGTTCCACAAACTGACGAGCATCGGATCCATACTCTTCTTCTCCCAACTGGGCTGTCCCCCTCAAATCATAGGCACAGCAGGGGAAGGGCTGTTTCCAAAAACATGCACCTTCATTCGGTAATCTACTTCTTTTGTGATGTCATTGTCTTTGTGCCACAGGGATCTGAGGTAATTTCTGTTGTCTTCCTTGCCGATGAAGCAGTGGAACATTTGTTGGATGTCGGCCATCACTGCTACAGGTTCTTGTCTAAAACAGATCAGGACTCCAATTAGACTGTTGTTTAGATTGGGTCCTGTAAGGAGCAGGTTGTTGAGAGAGATGCCTTCGTGCTGAGCACTGGAATCAAAGACGACCCTAATTTGGCCTGGCTTGCGAGGGTGATACACACCAAAGGATGGGAGGTACCAGTATTCTTCTCCTTCCTTTAGTGGAGGTGCAGGGTCAGCATGGTCCCTGTCAAAGATGTTCTACATGAAGTCCACAAAGTTCTTTTTCATATCAGGTTTCCTGTTCAAAGTGCGCTTTAAAGAGGCAAATCTATCAACAGCTTGTTGTAGATAGTTTGGCAGTCTTTTTCTTGGACAGCGAAAGGGTAAGGGTGCTACCCAGCTGTTTGAATCATCCTGAGAAAACTCATTGTCCATGACCTTGAGAAATTCTTTATCCTCCACTGAGGGTGCTAGCACATCATCTTCACTAGTTGAAAAGAACACTGAAGAACCAAAGTTGTCATCACAAGATGGGAAGAAGCTTGTGTTGCCTTGGTTGTGTTGCCACTCGCAGTGGCTTACCTTCTCTTTCACCCAGTAGTGGTGTGGACATGGCTCATAGTAGGTATTGTGACCATTTGGCAGTATGTTTGTCTTGCATGAAGAAATGCTGGTAGGCGGTTTCATCTTACCTATGCAGATGTTGCTGATGATGACCCAGCCAAGGTCAAGGCGTTGTGCAAATGGAGCGTCTGGAGGTCTAGCTATTTGCTGGCGTACTTTATGGACTCTTAGAATGTCTCTTCCCAGCAAAAGCAGGATCTGTGCGTGGTCGTCAATTGGCGGTATTTCATCAGCTATAGCCCTTAAATGGGTGTGGTGAAGACCAGCTGATGGTGTGGGAATCTCCTCCTTGTTGGCTGGTATTTGGTTGCACTCTACAAGTTTTGGTAAGGATAACTCTAGGTCGCCTTTCAGGGAAGCCACAAGAAGTCCATAGGCTTTTCTCCCAGAGACCACTGTAGTATCACTGCAGGTACCTAGGGTATAAGGGTGGACATCCCCTTTTAAATCAAGTAGCTCAAACAGTTTTGACCTTGCTAGGGATCGATTACTTTGATCATCTAAGATGGCGTACACCTTAACAGTCTTTTGTGGATGGTCTTTGTGGTACACATTTACTAAGCATAGTTTGGCACAAGACTTACCACAAAGGTCTTCCCTGCAGACTTCAGTACATGAAGACGATATTGCAGGGATCTCAGTCACTTGAGTTGTGTTCTCTCCGCCTTTCTCTGATGGGGGAGGAGAGTTCATAGGTTGCATAGATTTGGGCTCAGATGGATGGAGCGCTTGCACGTGGTCGTCACGGCCACACTCCATGCACTTGATAGGAGATTTACATTCTTTAGCGAGATGCTCGGTGGAAGCACAACATCTAAAACATACCCCAAATGTCTTTAGAAGTTCTTTGTGTTCCTGGAGTGTTTTCTTCCTGAAGCCAATACATTTTTGGAGAGGAGGAGGTTTCTTGTGGATAAGACATAAGTGATTTATATTTTCAATCTTACCACTCTGGTTGCTTCGACTGGAACTGAGGTGGCAGAGGGGAGAACGTCGGCCTTTTTTACAGACACTGGACCTCTACGGTTTCTGTAGCTGGGATGCGGACTGCCGCCACTAGGGAGACGTGAAGCAGAATAGCACTCGCCATGGGAGAAACTTGGGTCATTCTTGGTCTCTGCGATGTTCCTAACAAAGTCACAGAAATAGGAGAATGGAGGGAAAGAAACCTTGTTTTTCCTTTTGTACTCTGATCCGAGTGTAGCCCATCTTTCTTGAAGATTATATGGCAGTTTAGAGACGATTGGGATAACCCCATGAGAAATGTCTAGGTAGCTGAAGCCAGGTAGTTTGGGGTCTGCCAACTGGAGCTCAAGGAGGAGATCACACAGTCTCTGAAACTCTTGATTGTCCTTACCGGATATCTTTGGGAAACCTTGCAGTCGTTTAAATAGAGCATTCTCTATTGCTTCTGGACTGCCAAAACCTTGTTCTAATCTTGCCCAAGCAGTGGTGAGGCCTGCGGTTGGATTGTCAATGTAGACTGATCTAAGTCTCTTGGCTCTCTGCAGATTGCGGG
This sequence comes from Glandirana rugosa, assembly GCA_018402905.1. NCBI lineage: Eukaryota > Metazoa > Chordata > Amphibia > Anura > Ranidae > Glandirana > Glandirana rugosa. The sequence continues at coordinate 452,133 of BLSH010075908.1, read as the reverse complement.
CCAAGCCACCTGATGAGCAGGTCTAGCTCTTCAGCAGCAGTAATTCCAAGGTCGTTGACTGCAGTTCTGAAGGAGCTTTTCCAACTTCTAGAGCTCTCAGGTCGGTCATCAAAGCTTGTGAGACCTGTCTTAGTAAGTTCACAGCGGAGTATGTACTTTACAAACTCTACTGTACCTGCTGTCTCTGGCTTTGTGAAGGGAGCTGCTGGCTGGATGGTGCTGTTCATGTTGTCACTCACATTGTTGTTAAGAGATGCAACGAAATATGGTGCGGCAAAGGCGTTCAGCCGTGGAGTTGATTTAGAGTGTGTTGTCTTGATGACGCGTTGATCTGGAACTGTGAAGTTGACAGGAGATTGGTGACTTGCTTGCAGTTTGGACTGATGCTCTGTGATGTATGCAGAAGAGTTAGGATAGTGAGCTGGAAGCGTGCAGTCTTGCATGTAAGAAGCATTAGGAACATCTTTGGCGTGGTACTTTGGAGTTTCTGGGTTATCAAGGGCACAGGAGGCAATTGAGCATACGCTGCTTTGGCTTAGGACATTCTTTGTGCGCTTAAGAGGATCTTCCATCTCTGCAACGCTTGAGCTGATGCTGTCCTTTTCGCTTCCTCTCATAGATTCTTCTAAGACCTTTAGGCCTCATACACACGGACGTTTTTTGACGCCGGCGTTTTCTGGCGTTTTTTGCAGCTCTCCATGTTAGTCAATGCCCATAAAAACGCCAACGTTTTTGAGCTGTAGATGGCGTCGGCTTTAGTGAGCTGAAACTAGAACCCACAGCCAGCGCGTTCTGAGGCTGTAACGTTTTGGCATTTTTTGACGCCGAAGCAGCGAAACGCCAACTAACGCCAACTAATATTGTACCGGCGTTAACTGCTGTTTTTTGATGCCAAAGTTTTTAGGTTGAAAAAAACGCCTATTGATGCCGACGCTCACTAACGCCGATGCATAATGCCGAAAAATTCCAATTTTTTTTCCTTGACGTGGGGCCCGACGTTTTGTTTATTTTTTAAGAAACGTCTGTGTGTATGAGGCCTTAGCCTCGCCATGACCGTAGTATAGTTACACTGTTCCTTTAAGGCTTCTATTTCTGCCTTCTTGCATGCTGATTCTGCTCAGGCTTGAGCTTCCCTTGCTACTGCCTCTGCCTGTATTCCTGCTCTCTTTTGTGCAAAGGCACCCTTTACTTTGATAGCTTCAGCTTCTGCACGGGCATTGATTAGTTGCTCGCTAAGCGTAGAGTACCTTGAACGTTGAGATCTAGAAGATTTTTTAGAATGTCTGGTAGATGCAGAGATGTGGGATACGCGGTCCTGTAATTGTGCAAGTCTTGCTTCTGCCTTCACTTTAGTTTGCAGAATAAAGCTGTCTCTTTCCAGGTTAAGCAGCTGGACATTTTTTCAACTCCTCTAGAGAATACTCAGTGTTAATACTCTGCAGGATGTTTTCATATTTATAGCTTGTATTTTGATATGAGACGTATGAAGCAGACAACTCCTTAATGGCGCCCTCTAGTTGCAGTACCTCATAATCTGGAGAGGTGGTTTTAGACACAAAGGAGAGAACTTTGTCCCAGAGATGCTTCAATCTAACTGATAGTTCATGTCTGTCAGATTCATAGTTCTCTTTAACGTTCCAGGTGGGCTTTACAGTGCGCTTTGATAATACAGCAGGCTCTGTGTCCTGTTGGAGGCTTGTACTATCTGTTGCTGAGAGCAGTGGTTACTCACAGAGAGACATTATGGAGCCTTCCTGACTCATTGGCTGCTGAATGCTGCAAGAGATTTCTCTCTGTGTAAACAGCTTGTGGCGGGCTGGGCTGACTTTGGAGACACACAAACTGGCAGCGATTTCTTCTAGCTAGGCAGTAAATCCTCACTGAGATCTAGTCCATGACACACAGCAGATTCTTTTAGAGCTGAGAATTGTCTTTTACTATTCTGTCCAGCAGGCAGGCTTGAAATGTGATATCTATGACAGATGAGGTAATTTCACCCTGGCCCGTTCTGAAGAGTATTTACTCAGCCATAACTTACATGTTAGAAGATCCAGAGATGTTCGTTTTCTCACAGAACTGTTTAATGCAGAGTTGAGGCAGGTAAAAAACAATGATTCTCACTAAAAAGAAGCAGTGTGGTGAGTAGAGAAGGAGTTACATAAAATGGCCCCTAACAAGGGGAGAGTAGGAGGGGTTACAGCATGACAAAGAGAGGGAGATGTCTTAAAGATGAAACAACATTTAAAGCGGCAACTAGGAATATACAAAAGTGGGTCCAGTCATGGGACATGACACTGCTAATGCAAAAACACTGCAAAGCTCATTCTACAGCTTTCTACTGCTAACGATACTGGTGGTTTTATAACCTCCAGTGTGCATGAAGTGCTTTTTAAACATACAGTAAATGTACATAATGAAATAATAAGTGCTTCAGAACCAATCCACACTTTCAATGAATGAAAAGAGTGAATATCCCACCAATCACCTTGGTCTGTTTTGCAGTTAAGAGCTACATTAGAACCCTACAGATAACATTGATAAATGCAATATCATTTTTCTGTTTTCTACAGCTGAAATAGGAAAGCAGATTCCGGGGTTGCCATTAAAGGAATAATGAACAACATCTGGTACTGTTAAGCGTATTCTAAATCTAAGAGGAGTAACAATTTAATTTCTGGAATGGACTGTAAACAAAAAAAAAGTTTGCCCAGGAGCATTGTCATGGTGGAGAATCCATTTGTCAGGCCTAAGTTCCGTTCTTTTCCTCTGAATAGCTTCCTGTAACCTTTCAGAATATCCAAGTGAAATAAATATGAGGTGTTTTTTTATTCCCCCCATTTATTATAAATATGTATTACCTTGTCTATTTCTATAGTTAGCTAGTCTATCAAACCTCTCATAATATTAATGATGATGAAATAATAACAATGTTAGCTATAAAAAATAAACTCAAATGCTCAAAGAAGCAAAGGTTTGGTTTATTTTCAAAGAAAGTAGAACACTAACATAAAAACACTAAACGAACAATACAGAGTATATAAAGCAAAAAGAGCAGAGATGATATTTTACGTAAGTCCTTCCTCAGTGTTCTGTAGGTTAGTTGGGCTCCATGAGAAAGAGAAATCTAGCTGGTCATTACCTTTTAAAGCACACTCAAACACTACCCACCTAAACACCCTCTGCCTGCCTATGTAGTCCTCTGTCCAATGAAACTCCATAAGAGGCCGTCCTTCCTAAGCACCAGGAAGTGTATTCTTACCCAACCATCTTTTGGGAAGTATGTTGCAGTCTCTACCAGGTGGCAGCATTAGTCCATGAACCACTCCTTTGACCCAGGTCATCTTCCCGTAACAGCTGGCCTTTGATGTTGCTGTAACTCAGGAAATCAGTCCTTTTTATTTGCACCTCCCCAGGAGGTCTTAGCTGATGCTCTTCTACATCAAGAGGCCTATGCAAGAACATCCTTTTAAGAAATGAATTTCCATTTATGACTCCTTGTTACAAACACCCTACTGGGTAAACTTGCTGTACTGGCATTCCAAGATGATTTCCAACATAGGCCAAATGGCTTTATCAGCAAAAAACCTGGAAATATATATTAAAACATGTTGCCTTCCAACACCAAGTAACAATGTTGGTTGGCCATTGTATCATATTGTATGAACTCGTAGTGAGCTATCTCCTTGTGATAAAAAAACAAAACACCAGCATGAGAGAACAGGGGTTCGCACTCTGTCCGGTCTTTGTGTTTTTGGCTATCCACTAATTATGTCATAGTGGACATCTTCCCGCCCCTCCTTAAATTGCCTATACTATTAAAAAACATTTCTTCATGAAATGTTCACTATAAGCCTGTTGTAACTGACCAAACGTTTCCCTCATGTTTTTGCTAATTTTCAAGCAAAATTTGATGTTAATCTGCTGCTTCAGATTCCTGTAACTAATTTTCTGCCTATAGCGCATTGCACACTGTTTTTCTTAGTTTGTTATAAAATTTTGCAAATATTTCTTCTTCTTCACTGATGTGCACTGAGGGGCAGTGATGGGCACTGGTAGGCACTGAAAAGCTGCACTGATAATCAGCGTAAATACTGTACTCACTGTGCCCTGATAAGATACGCTCTACTTTCCTCACATTCTGTCCCTGTGTGAGGAAAGTAGAGCCGATAACCGGCAAGTCTGTTTACAATGTGACCAACTGTGACTGGTCACATGACAAAGGGTCTCTTTACCCCAATCTGTGATCGTCTGGGTCCAAGGGAGTGCGGGGGAAGTGCGTTCTCAGGAGGATGTCCATGGATGCCCTCCCAGAACTGGAGAGCCGCGCTGTAGCCATGTATCGCCTATAGTGCAGCATTAAAGTGGTTGAAATGATCAGCTTTTATTTAATCATCTAAAGCCTTTATCTCAAAAGGAAAAAAAAAACAGTTTGCCGTAACTGATTATAAAGTGTTAGCTGCTGTTTGGCTTTAATTTGTTATTGTATTTAAATATGCTAGTGTGTCAGGTTTCTCTGTGTAAATAAAAACATATCATATAGATGTCGTCGAATTTCTCCATAATTTGGGTTTTAGTATTTACATAATATAACGTCGAATGGATAGTAATCTACACCACCGACGTAAACAAAAAAATAATCCGAAAAAAGGGAAACAAAAGTGGACCACTAAACCTGTCATTGTGTGAAGGACATAATCTCACGGGGCTGAAACCTACCTACTCGTCTGTCGTCGTAGCAGTCAACGTCCCCTTACAATTTATATGATCGTATAAATTTATGTTATTGTTTAATTTCGGTTT
>BLSH010075908.1:420346-431380 GCA_018402905.1 Glandirana rugosa | reverse complement strand
ATATTGCCAAGTCTGTGATACAAAGGATCCCCCCAGATCCTTTTGCATCACTGATTCCTCCAGGGTACCCCTCCTAATGTGTAATTTGCATGTGTATTTTTGGCGCCCAACCTCATCTTCCATGTAGTTGTTCAACCCTTATTTTGTTAAGGTGTTCTTGTAATGATGTTATATCCTGCACCAAAATTTCCCTTCGTAATTTGGTATCATCAGCAAACACTGAAATTGAACTGTTTAGTACATCCTCTTTATTATTAATAAACAAATTGAGCAGAAGCCAGAACCCAGGGACGCACCACTCACAACTTTAAAGTCACTTATAGAGTGAGTCCTTTATTGCTACTCTCTGGACCATTCATCTAACCATTTCTAATCCATGTACATACAGTTTCATCAACTCCAACAAACCTTATATTATATTTTAAGCATTTATGGGGTACAGTAACAAATACCTTAACAAAATTTAGATAAACTATACCCACTGGACTTCCACCATTCAATTTCTCATTTACTTCCTCATAGAAAGATAACAGGTTAGTCTGACAAGAATGGCCTTTCATAAATCCATTCTGGTTGTCACTTATGATACCTTTATCACAGACATATTTCTGTAGAGTCCCTTATCATTTCCCCAAATACATTACATACTATTGATGTTAGGATGATTGGTTTGAAGTTTCCTGATATACATCTCAATCCTTTTTGCAAATTGGTACCACATTTGCTCTACACCAATCAGTTGGTACCATTCCAGTCTGTAAGGCGTCTTTAAAAATCAGGAATAGTGACTTAGATATAACTAGACTCAGTTCCCTAAGAACTCATGGATGCAAGCCGTCTGGACCTGGTGATTTATTTACATTAGATTGCTCTAGTCTCTTTCTTACCTGTTTTTCAGTCAACCACAGGGGTACCTTTGCTGAAACAATATTAATATTACTGTTAAGACCATCAAGCCCTCTTTTTCATCTGTTAAAGCTAAAGAGAAATCAAAATTAACCGGTTCTGGACCGGCTCGTGTACATTTACTGCTGCAGAGTGGCGCTGTAGCACGAATCGCCGTCTATAAACGGCGGCTCGCACATGCACAGCTAGCGGGCTGAAGTGTGCCGGCTTGTTCTCATGCCTGCTGCACTCTCCAGCAGTATGGCTGCGGGTTGGGCGGACTCGATGTCTGCTGGCTACCCGCGATCGCCTGGCACAGAAGAAAAATGGGGAGCCGCCAATGTAAACACGGCGGTTCCCCGCTCTGTCTGGCTGCATGTAAAAGATCCACTGATCCCTATCACTGGGATCAGTTAGATCTCTTATGCCCCTGGCAGCCCGACCCCCTCACAGTTACAATACTCCTAGGGAATACAGTTAACCCCTAGATCGCCTCCTGTAGGTTAACCCTTTCACTGCCAATGACATTTACACAGTAATCAGTGGCTATTTAAATTTCTGATTGCTGTATAAATGTCATTGGTCCCAAAAAAGTGTCAAAAATGTCCAACATGTCCGCTACAATATTGAAGTCCTGATTAAAATCACAGATCGCCGCCATTACTAGTAAAAAAAAAAAAAAAATAGTAAAACGCCATAAATAAATTCTCATGGTTTGTAAACTTTTTGCACAAACCAATCAATAAACGCCAATCGCAATTTTTTTACCACAAATATGAGGAAGAATATATATCGGCCAAAACTAACTGATGAATACATTTTTTTTCTTTTTTTTTTTTTGATATGTATTATAGCAAAAAGTAAAAAATATTGTTTTTTTTTTTTTCAAAATTGTCGCTCTTTTTTAGTTAATAGCGGTGATCAGAAGTGATGCAGAGAGGATCAAATACCACCGAAAGAAAGCTCTATTTGTGGGGAAAAAAGGGCGTCAATTTAATTTGGGTACAATGTCGCAACAACCGTGCAATTGTCAGTTAAAGCGACGCAGTGCTGAATCTCAAAAAGTGCTCTGGTCCTACAGTCGAATATCCTTACGGTCCTTAAGTGGTTAAAATATCTGACTTTTGCTGACTTTTGCCTGTCATTTGTGGCCAGCTTCCCATGTTCATTCAATGTGGGAGGCTCTCTGTTCTTTCACAACCTTTTTTTCTACCGTATTTTTATATTTGAAAAAAAATGAGATTTCTTTTACTTCCTGTAGCAATGTCTTTCTCATATCCTATTTTAACTGCCCCTTTGCATTTCTTTTTGCATTCCTTGTAAATCTGGAATGCAGAGGGTGTCCCTTTTTCTTTGTACTTTTTAAATGTCTGTTTTTTGTGTATTTGTTCTTTTTAACACTAGAATTTAACTGCATACATTTTAATTTTGTTATTTTATGTATGCCACACAATGGAATACAATGACTAGTTAGCTTCTTTAGTTCATCTTTAAAACATTCCCACTTGCCTTGTGTGATCTTTGTTGCAAATATTTGGCCCTGTTGAGTTTCATGCAATAAGGATCGCAGGTTATTGAAGTTAGCTTCCTCATCATGATGAAATCATTTTTTTATGCTTATGTTCCCTATAATATACATATACTTTATGCTGTATCTTTAAACATGTCCATAATTGTCTTTCTGTTTAATGTAAGTTAATCCCTCCGGTGGCATGTTTGTACTCACATTTCACACATAATCAGGACTGACAGGCTAAAGTCATGTCATTGTCTGCATCCATATCGGAACATCCCACAGGACCTGACAGCAAAGTTCTTAGACAATTAAACCTGAAGAGACAAGTGATCTGGAGGGTATAAATAAGAGCTAAGAGGGTCTCTTCTAAACATCATCAAGATGCTGTGCTATGTGCTGCACTTGCTTCTTTGTCAGGTATGCATTTGCAAAATAACTTTTCCCTCTTGTAGACTAGATATGAGTGTCATCCCAGGAATATTCAAAAGAGGAGATGTGCTCATTGGAGGGGTATTCCCTATCAAGCGAACTAAAGTCTTTACAAATGTCATGTTTACTGATAATCCATCCACCCAAGTATGTGATGACAGGTGAGTACTAAAAGACTATGTACATTTTCACTGTATAGTGGCCCCACATGCAATACCTATCATTTTAGCTCTCAAATCTGTTTACAGCCCATGGACCAGGGATAGTTTAATTTTTTTTTACATTTTAGCTATTGACCTATTGATTCTATAACTTCATAATTACACAGCAGAGCAAAATGCTACACATATTGCCTTTTTATGACAAACATTTATTTCTTTTGGGGGAATTGTCCTTCAAGATTTTTTTTTATTTTCTAATTATTTTAAAAGCAAACAACGGTAAAAAAGAAGAATATGCATACTTCTACTTTGACAAATTTTAAAGTGACTAGTATTTTTATGTAGATTTAAAGTACATATTTTATTCCTAATATTTTATTTCTACCACAAGAATTAAATTACATTTCTGGTGAACAAACAAAATGTTACATAGTTGGAAAGGTTGCATAAAGACACCAGTCCATCCAGTTTAACCTGTGTGGGTGTGTGTTCATGACAAAAACAACATTTCGCCATATCCCTGTATACTGTATTTGCTAGGATGCCCATCTAAGAGCTCTTTGAAACTATTAATACTTCCTGCTGGCAACACCAATTGTGGAAGTGAGTTCTACATCCTTACCTTCCTGACAGTGAAAACCCCCCTACGCAGTTTAAGGTTAAACTGCTTCTCCAATTTCATTGAGTGGCCCCATGTCTTATTACACTCACTGAGACTGATTTGTTGATTCCCTATGCTAGAATTGCCATTAACATATTTGTATATCTCTATCATATCTCCTCCCAAGCTCCCAAGTTTAATGTTTGTAGTCGTTCCTCGTAACTGCGGTCTTCCAGTCCCCTTATTAGCTTTGTTATTTTTCTCTGGACTCTCTCCAGTTCCAGCACATCCTTTCTGAGGATCGGTGACCAGAACTGGACGTAATACTCCAGATGTGGCCAAACCAGAGTTTTATAAAGTGGCAGGATTTAAGTTTTATCTCTTGAGTACATACCCTTTTTTATGCGTGCTATTATTCTGCTTGCTGCAGCTTGGCATTGCGTGCCATTGCTGTGTCTGTCAGAGTCATGTTATGAAAATTTTCCTAGTTTTAAGGCCCCGTTCACATCTTTTTGGTGCACATACACATTCACCTGCATTAACACGTCTTAACATGATTTGCAATATGGCAGTCCATTAATTTGAATGGGCTTACTAACACACCAGAATGCACCAAACAGGAGCATGCACTATTTTTAGCAATGCAGCGCATAGTAGTGGGTTTCCATGTGTTGTGGCACAGTGCAATGCAGGTGTGTTGGGGTAACATTCAGAATGAATGGCACTGCAGGATAGCAATGCGCATAACATGCATTGGCAAAACACGTGAATAATGTATCTGTGTGAATCTAGAAATGTTGCAAAAGGGAAAAAAAGAATTGCTAGGTGTAGAAGTGAGTAAAGGGAATTACTTAGGGTTACTTGAGGTTAAGGAAAGGAAAAGCAGGGATGCAATTGGAAAACCCTTTTTTAAAACATACTTTTTTCATGTTTGCTGCAGCTAAATACAGTGCATCAAACTGTTTACCTTACAGTTAGCAACGATTATTATACTATACTGTTACAGTGATCAGTGCCAAAAGTGATCTTAGCTGTCAAACTGATGGGTCCTAGCTTAAGGCTTATCTGAACTCCTGCAGAATGCACCTAATTTTTCCCAAGATCTTTACGTGAATTCAACAATTTTGCCCATTTCAGTTTTTTAGTTTATCTCATAGCACATAGCTATATACTGTATAACCTCATTTAGCCCTCAGAGAAAAACAACAGTGTCCATTTGCTAAAATTGCTGGTAAACTTACATAATATTAGATTATTTTTTTTGTTAGGTCTATCTCTGCTGAAGTTTATTATCAGCACTATTGGCACTGGTTCCACCATCTGCACTTATCTTATTAGCATTGGGTTGTGCCCTTTTTAGTTTTGTAGGTTAAATATTTCTATGGAAAATGCATTTTCTAAAAGGGAGAGCATCCAAAATGAAAATTGAGACATACTGTATCTATTCCTGTTATTGTTTTAAATTACCTTTTAGGGTTCTTGTGAGATGCCAGGAAGGAGCCCCCTACTGGCGAACCAGTAAACTTTTAGACCTCACCACTTTTGCTTCCTAGTCACTAGGTCAGTGTTTCTCAATTCCAGTCCTCAAGGCGCCCCAACAGGTCATGTTTTCAGGCTCCCCATTATTTTGCACATATGATTTGATCAGTTTCACTGCCTTAGTAATTACCACAGCCGTTTCATCTGAGGAAAGTCTTGAAAACATGACCTGTTGGTGTGCCTTGAGGATTGGAATTGAGAAACACTGCATTAGGTAGTGCTAACACATGCATTAGAAAGCTGGCTGACAGAGATGTCCATACAGTTCACAGCATACCAACAGGTATTATGGGAAAACTACAATACAGTAAGAAAGGGAACTCAGAAATCATGATATACTCACTTGTTACCTGTATATCCAAGTTCAAAACATGTCCCCCTGATGCTTGCCACAATGACCCCCTTCAAAAGGTTAGGGATGACAAAGCCACAGATGTACACTAAGGAAAGCAGAAATGATACATGCATAGGGTTAGTATTGTTGATACTTTAGTTTATGCTTGGAACTTGAACATTCAATAAAGAATAAAGGTTTTATACATTAATTGGCTATTGTGGACATTTCCAGGACAAAATCTTCTAAGGCCCAATCTTCCAAACCAGTGGACATTTTACAGTCCTGGATAATTTTATTATATTTCTTTTTATCTGTCTTTCACATGCTTTCACCATGCACACTTGGATGGATCCAAGCCTGAATGCTTGTTGCTTGGCATTAGCTTAATTTTGCTTTCTCATTTATGTGAAACAGCTAAATGCCTTCTGCTATCTCCAACTTAAATTATTCATCATGTCCTTCCCCTATGTATGATATAATTAAAATGCTAGCTAGGCCATAGTTGATTTTATTGTATTCTGTTCTTGTAAGTCCATCCTCTCTGGTCTACCAATGAATCAACTGGCACTACTTCAGTCTATTCTGTGCTGTACTGCCTGACCTATCTCTCTCGATCCCCAAGTTCCATTCCTCACTCTCATTGATTCACTGATCGTAATTTTAAATAACAAATACACAATAAGCTACAAAGTTCTCTCTAGCTTGGTTCCTTCATGCATTTACTTTTGCTAAGCTCTAAGTATGCCCCAAAGTGCAACTGCCACTTTGCTTGTGACCTTCCCATTTCCTCTATATCACACTCTTGGTTCAAGTCTTCTCACATACGTCTTTCTTTCTCTGGAGTTCCCTTTCTTAAAATGTTTGCTGCCACCCACTGACCCTTCAAATCTTTAAATGCATCCCTAAAACGTACCTTTACAGGTTTGCATGTCATCTGGTCTAATATATTTTCATTGGTTTTTCTACTATTATGTGATAATACACTAGTGGTTGATTTACTAAGTAAAGACTATGGGGTTGATTTGCTTAAACTGGAGAGAGCAAAATCTGGCGCAGCTGTGCATGGTAGCCAATCAGCATCTTACTTCAGATTTTTGAATTAAGCTTTGACAAAAAAAAAAAAACCTGGAAGCTGATTGGTTTCTATGCAAAGCTGCACCAAATTTTGGACTTCCCAGTTTTAGCAAATCAACCCCGATGCGCTTAGATAAGTAGATAAAAAGTAGCTGTTGTCACATTGAACACCCAGTCTAGTCTACTAGAGAATTTGAAACAACACATTTTTTTCTTGCACATTTGGATGATTGAGATGAACATAATTTCACGTAATTTACTAAACTCTGTCACCATTCATTTTGCAAAGTGAACAGTCTCTTCTCCTATAGTGAATAAACTCTGTACTATAACTTTTTCTATTACCTACTCAATTATCTCTTGTTTCTACTGTGCATACTTCTAGATTGTACACTTGTATGACAATATTTCTCTCTCTTTTTGTATCTTGTTTCTGTCATATATGCTTTGCTACACAACTGTATGTATTTTTAGTTTACCACCTACATTCATTATTTATAACACATACTTTGCACACCAGAAAGAGGGATAGAGGTATACCATCATATTTATCACTGATAGTAACAGTACTCGTTATATCTGTATTATATCCCTTGTTATTCTTATGTTAGTAACAGTACTAGCTACATCTATATTATATGTCTTGTTATGTTAGTGACAGTACTAATTATATCTGTATTATGACTTGTTATGTTAGTAACAGTACTAGTTATATCTGTATTATATGTCTTGTTATGTTAGTGACAGTACTATATTATGTCTTGTTATGTTAGTAACAGTACTAGTTATATCTGTATTATATGTATTGTTATGTTAGTAACAGTACTAGTTATGTGTGTATTATATGCGTTGTTATGTTAGTAACAGTACTAGCTATATCTGTATTATATGTCTTGTTAGTACTAGTTATATCTGTATTATATGTCTTGTTATGTTAGTAACAGTACTAATTATATCTGTATTATATGCTTTGTTATGTTAGTAACAGTACTAGTTATACCTGTATTATATGCCACTGTCATTATAATCAGAAAGCCTTCTATCAGTTTTGATTTCAGGAGCTTTCGCTGGCTTCGAGCAATGATCTTTACGGTCCAAGAAATTAATAATAATCCATACCTCCTTCCTAATATCACGCTCGGCTATGCAATCTATGACACCTGTGACAACATGGCTGAAGCAGTGAAAGAGATGTTTGAGCTCATTTCTGGACCGTCTAATGAAGCAAGAGATATTCCAAACTACCAGTGTCAAAAGAACTCTATGTTAGCTGCTGTTATTGGTGAATCAGCCTCTGTGATATCAATAGCAATGGCAAGAATTTTGGGCACATATCATTACCCACAGGTGTTTTATTCATATGTCTGTTGGAGTAATATAACTTGTGATAACTATTTTATTTTATGATGCCAAAAACATATATTTTTATATCTTATTATAAACACTAACAACAACAATGATTAGAGTAGAGCGAACACCTGGATGTTTGGGTTCGGCCGAACTTCGCGGAAACGTGCGGGTTCGGTACCGAACGTTACCCAAACTTGACCCGGACCCCGAACCCCATTGAAGTCAAAGGGGACCCAAACTTTTTGGCACAAAATGACTGTAAAAAAGTCCTGGAAAGTGCTAGAGGGCTGCAAAAGGAAGAAAAATGGGAGATGTTATTAGATCTGCAATCTGTCCCTCAAAGCAGTAGTAATCTCTACCTAGTCCAGTATCAGATCGTTCTGTAATCAGATCGTTCTGTAATGCAGGATGAGAGATCGTTCTGTAATCAGATCATTCTGTAATGCAGGATGAGATGTTATTAGATCTGCAATCTGTCCCTCAAAGCAGTAGTAGTAATCTCTACCTAGTTATTATCACTGCAATCTGTCCCTCACAGCAGTAGTAGTAATCTCTACCTAGTTATTAGATCTGCAATCTGTCCCTCACAATCTGTCCCTCACAGCGCCAACAGCATCCTCTCCCTATACTAACCTGAGAGCATGTGACATGCAGCACTGTGACTCCAGCCTCTTATAGAGGCTGGGTCACATGATGCACTGGCCAATCACAGCCATACCATTAGTAGGCATGGCTGTGATGGCTTCTAGGGAAAACCAGTGAAACGCTTGTTGATTGGCTGCACTGCAGCTATTCAACATGTGTGATAAAATACCAGAACCCGAACCCGGACTTTTTCTCAAACGTTCGGGTTCGGAACACAGACACCCGAAAGTTCGGTACGGACCCGAACTTTACATTTCGGGTTCGCTCAACTCTACCAATAACCTTCCCTTTCCTTTAGCAAAGTCTTCACTACAAATATCATGGGAAATGAGGCATTATAATGTCCTCCCAAATTAATTACAATTACAAAACTAGATACTGAGGACGTTTTGGAGCCATGATAGACCAGTACAAACACCTTGATCAGAGTTCTGTTAAAAGGGATGGGTTCACATAGTTACATACATAGTTACATAGTTGGTAAGGTTGGAAAAAGACACAAGTCCATCCAGTCCAACCTGTGTGCGTGCTTATATGTAAATAGCACATTGTATACGCCTGTATATTGTGGTCGTTAAGGTGCCCATCTAATACGTTTTTGAAATTATCGATGCTCCCCACTGAAACCACTGCTTGTGGAAGGGAGTTCCACATCCTTGCCGCTCATACAGTAAAGAACCCTCTACGCAGTTTAAGGTTAAACTGCTTTTCTTCTAATTCTAGTTAATTGCCGCGTGTCTTTTTAAATTCCCTTTCACGGAAAAGCCTTTTCCCTATTGTGGGGTCACCAGTACGGTATTTGTACATTGAAATCATATCCCCTCTCAAGCGTCTTTTCTCCAAAGAGAACAAGTTCAATGCTTGTAGTCTTTCCCATAGCTGAGATCCTCTAGCCCCTTTATTAATTATTTGTTGCCCTTCTCTGGACCCTCTCCAGTTCCCTCCTGAGGACTGGAGCCCAGAATTGGACGGCATACTCAAGATGCGGCCGGACCAGAGTCTTGTATATTGGGAGAGTTATCATTTTATCTCTGGATTAATCCCCTTTTTAATGCATGCCAATATCATGTTGGCTTTGCTTGCAGCAGCCTAGCATTGCATGCCATTGCTGAGCCTGTCATCTACTAGGACCCCAGGTCCTTTTCCATCCTAGATTCCCCCAAAGGTTCTCCTCCTAATGAGTAAACTGCATTCATATTTTTGGCACCCAAATGCATTATTTTAAATTTTCCAACTTTTAACCTCGTTTGCCATGTAGTTGCCCGCCCCCTTAATTTGTTTAGATCTTCTTGCAAGGTTTCCAAATCTTGCGTTAAAGTTATGGCTCTTATAGCTTTGTATCATCTGCTGAATAACTGAAATTGAACTGTTTATCCCATCCTCCAGGTCGTTTATGAATAAATTAAATAGGATTTATCCCAGGATAGAACCCTGGGGGACCCCACTTTCCACACCAGACCATTCTGAGTATTCCCCATTTATCACCACCCTCTAGATTCGTCCCCATAGCCAGTTTTCATTCCATGTGCTTACCCTTTGATCCATGCCAACAGACCTTAGTTTTTACAATAAACCTTAATGGGGAACTGTATCGAATGCTTTTGCAAAATCCAGGAACACCACATCTACTGGCCTTCCTTTATCTAGATGGCACCTTACCTCCTTTAAAGAAGGTTAGTAGATTGGTCTGACAAGAACGATTCTTCATGAATCCATACTGATTACTGCTAATGATACCGTTCTGGAGACTTATTAATGTTGAGTTTATCAAGCCTATTTCTAATTTTGTCCTCAGCTAGCCACGAGAGTGCCTCCTGTGACATGCTATGAAGGTTAATATTACAGTCTTGGTTACTGAACCCCCCCTTCCCTTGAGAAGAATACATTCAAAACTTTTACCATCTCTCCATCCTTTGTAACCAGATTCCCTTCCTCATCCTTTATTGGGCCAATATGTTCAGACCTCCCTTTCTTACTATTTATACACTTAAAGAATATATTTTTGGTTATTTTTACTCTCCTCCGCTATGTGCCTTTCGTGTTCTATCTTAACTAGAGTTGAGCGAACCTCTGGAAGTTCGGGTTCTACTGGTCCGTCCGAACTTCGGGACAAAGTCCGGGTCCGGGTCCGGACAGAACCCGAACGATCGCACGGACAACGAACCCCATTGAAATCAATGGGGACCCAAACTTTTAGGCGCAAGCCCAAGACAGGCCTGGGCCTGGGCCTGAAACAGGGCTTCAAGCCTGCCTGGTCATCTTGGGCTTGAAGGTCTCCAAGCGAGTTGAGATCAATTCTATCTTGTGCTTTCCGTGTATCGCCTCCTCTCATTTTTATTGGTTTTTATATAAGAAATTCACATATTTATCATTCTTTCCCTCCAGACTTGTATAACCGGGTTATTTCCTACTCCTTCCCTTAGACCAATGTTTCCTACCTCTCTACCATTTTCAAAACTTACATAAGAAGAGTTCCCTTCCCCCCCAAGTCATTGGT
>BLSH010075908.1:354226-415363 GCA_018402905.1 Glandirana rugosa | reverse complement strand
GCAGCGGTATGTGAAATCTCTAATTTCTGCTATCTGTCCTCAGAGCAACAGCACAGACAGCAGTAGTAAAGTAATCTATCTCAGCATGCAGGATCAGGTCTTAAAATGTCTCAAATCTGTCCCTCAAGCTTTCAGCTTCCTTTCCCTACACTAACCCAAGGAGCATGTGACTGCAGCACTGTGACTCCAGCTTATAAAGAGGCTGGGTCACATGATGCACTGGCCAATCACAGCCATGCCATTAGTAGGCATGGCTGTGATGGCTTCTAAGGGCAAACCAGTGAAACGCTTGTTGATTGGCTGCCCTGCAGCTTCTCAACACGTGGAGTAAAATAGCAGAACCCCGGACCGAACCCGAACGATTTTTGAAATGTCCGGGTCCGGGTCCGTGCCACGGACACCCGAAAGTTCGGTACGGACCCGAACCTTACAGTCCGGGTTCGCTCAACACTAATCTTAACCAATCTGATTCCACTCTTACATTTCTTATTGTATTCTTTGTAAAGTTGAAATGCTGATGATGACCCCTCAGCCTTGTATTTATTGAAAGCTTTTTCCTTTGCTTCTATATGCAATTCTGTGTTGGAATTAAGCCACCCAGGACTATAGTTAGCTCTTTTGAATGTATTTTCCATTGGAATGCACTGGCCAATACCTTTGTTTAATATGTTCTTAAAGCACTCCCATTTTTCCTCCATGTTCTTTGTTCCTAGCATTTTGTCCCATTTAATATCTTCTAGCAAAGAGTGTCATTTAGGGAAGTTGACTCTTTTGAAATTCAGTGTTTTTGTATTACCCTTGTGTTTCCTATTTGTGTGATTTATACTCAAACTAATTGACTCGTGGTCGCTGTTTCCTAAATTGCCCCATGCTTCCACATCCACTCTCAGGTCCGTATTATTAGTAATCAGTAGGTCTAGTAACACTTTGTTTCTTGTTGGTGCATTTACCATCTGACCCATGAAATTGTCCTGCAAGACATTCAGGAAATGGCATGCCTTAGATGAATGTGCAGTTCCTACCGCCCAGTCTGTATTTGGATAATTAAAATCCTCCATTATAGTGACACTTCCCATCCTTGCCGCCATTCCAAACTTTGATAGAATGTCTGCCTCCCCCTCCTCTCTCTGGTTAGGGGGCATATAGCATACTCCCAGTATTACTTTCCCCTTGATTTCCTCCCTATGAATCTCAACCAATAACGATTCCACCTCCTTCCTTGATCCATTTGTGATGTCATTACTCACATCTACTTGGACATAATTTTTGATATACAGGCAAACTCTCCCCCTTTTTTACCCTCCCTATCTCTGTGATATAGGGAATACCCCTGAATGGTTGCCAGTCAATCATGAGAGCTGTTAAATCAAGTCTCTGAAATTCCCACAAAATCTAAATCTTCCTTCTACATCAGCAATTCAAATTCTCCCATTTTGTCAGCCAGACTTCTGGCATTAGTGAAAAAGCCTCATAGTTTTGCCCATTCACCTACATATAAGTTGTTTCAGCAATTTATATTTAGCAACTTTATTCAGTATATATTTATACAATTTCTTACATTTTTCCTAAAATGAAAGCACAGCAGAAGTGTTTTTCTTTTAGGCACAATATTTTCATTGAAACTTTAACCACTTCAGCCCCGGAAGCATTTCACACTTTAGGACCAGAGCACTTTTTGCGATTCGGCACTGCGTCGCTTTAACTGACAATTGCGTGGTCGTGTGACGTTGTACCCAAACAAAATTTGCATCCTTTTTTTCCCACAAATAGAGCTTTCTTTTGGTGGTATTCGATCATCGCTGCGTCATTTCTGATCGCCGCTGTAAACAAAAGAAGAGCGACAATTTTGCAAAAAAAACCCAAATTTCTCACTTTTTGCTAAAATACAAATCCAAAAAAAATATTCAAAAAAACATTTTTTTTCATCGGTTTTGGCCGATTTATATTCTTCCTCATATTTGTGATAAAAAAAAAAATCGCAATCAGCGTTTATTGATTGGTTTGCGCAAAAGTGGCCGCGTTTACGGATGATGAGAATTAATTTCTGGGGTTTTTATTTATTTATTTTTTTTTACTATTAATGGCGGCGATCTGCGATTTTTAGCGGTACTGCGATATTGGGGCAGACATGTCGGACCATTTTGACACTTTTTTGGGACCATTGGCATTTATACAGCAATCAGTGCTATAAAAATGCACTGATTACTGTGTAAATGCCATTGGCAGTGAAGGGGTTAACCTGCAGGGGGCGCTCTAAGGGTTAACTATGTTCCCTGGGCGTGTTCTAACTGTGTTTGGGCTGCCCTAGCAGGGGAAGGGAAGTGATCACAACTTCCATGTAGAGGATCACAGCCCTTCCCCCTCTCACAGAACAGAGGTCCGTGTTTACTTACACGGACCTCCGTTCTTTCAGTGCGGGGGGGCATCACGGGTAGCCGGCAGCGATCGAGTCCGCACCCGCTCCCTGGCCCTCCCCGAACACAGTGAGCGCACGGGCGCGCCTCTGGCGGCACGCGCGCGCTCACAGTGCGCGATCTCGCAGCCGCCGTCGCATGACGGCGGTTTGCGATATCGAGCCACTTTGTCGCCGTAAACCTGCCGTTGATGGTCGGCAAGTGGTATAAATACCCAAAAGCAAACATTTATTATCAATGTATTCATTTTATTTTTTTATGCTTTCTTCTTCTATTTTCATCATGTGATCCAGTCAGCAAGTATGTTGTTTTTCAAAAGCACACGCTCTCCAGCAGAATGTATTAATTTACATCTATGAGACAAACCATTTAACAAAGGCAGGGGTGGTTTAAATGATCAGCTTAACCACTTCAATACCGGGCACTTAGAACACTTCCCGCCCAGACCAATTTTCACCTTTCAGTGCTGTTGCAATTTGAATGACAATTGCGCAGTCGTGCGATGTTGTACCCAAACAAACTTTTTATCATTTTGTTCCCACAAATAGAGCTTTCTTTTGGTGGTATTTGATCACCCCTGCAGTTTTTATTTTTTGCGCTATAATATATATATATACAAAGAAAATGTTTTTATATATATATATATATATATATATAAAAACATTTTTCTTTGTTTCTGTCACAAAACTTTGTATAAAGTACATTTTCTCCTTCACTGACGGGCACTGATGTGGCTACACTGATGGGCACTGATAAGGGTAGACTGACAGGCACTGAGGAGGCAGTACAGATTGGCACTGATAAGGTGGCACTGATGATGGGGCACATATGCAGCACTGATGGGTGGCACTGATAAGCAACACTAACGGGCACTGATACGTGGCACTGATATGCAGCACTGATGGACACTCATAGGCGGCACTGATAGGTGGCACTGATGGGCACTGATATGTGGCACTGATAGGTGGCATTTTTGGTGGCACAGGTGGGCACTTTTAAGTGGCACAGATGGGCACTTTTAGGTGGCACAGGTGGGCACTGATAGGTGGCACAGGTGGTCACTGATAGGTGGCACTTTTGGGCACTGGTGCATACAGCACTGTTAGGGATGGCACTGGCAAGCATCATATATGGGCACAGTGCCATCCCTACAGTGCACTATATTGCCCTTACCTGGTGGTCTAGTGGGGGGCTCCCTGGTGGTTCTGGGCGGCCTCCTGATTTCCTCCCTAGTGGTCCTGGGCAGCCTCCTCGCGGTGTACGGGGGGGCACCCTGGTGGTCCAGTGGGGTAATCCTGCGGGGACTGCACTGATAAACGTTCAGCGCAGCCCCCCATCAGACAAGCAGCCGATCGGCTCTCCGCTGCTCAGGTCTGCAGACTTGAGCAGAGGAAAAGCTGATAAATGGCTCTCTATTTACACTGTGATCAGCCATGATTGGTCACGGCTGATCACATGGTAAAAGGCTTTTACCTCGGTCGGTAATGCGGTGGGTCAGACTGACCCACGGCACCACCGATTGCCGCGATGCGCGCCCCTGTGGGCGCTCGATCACGGATTATCCTGAGGATGTCAATAGAAGCCCAGTCAGGATAATGAACCACCCACCTGGACGTCATTTGTCAATACACTGGGCGGGAAGTGGTTAAATATATTCACCTTTTTCCCAAAAGGAAAATATGTTGGCTGTAACTGATTATAAAGTGTGAGCTGGAGTTTGGCTTCAATTTGTTAGTGTTTTTAAATCTGCTAATATATTTAACACTCCCCTCCACCCTAGATTGAAATGCTGCTGTGCCTCCTGTACCCATTTATCCAGGGTGGTGTCTCAACAATACAGGACGTTTGTTACTGGCCAGATCACCAGGTGAAAACATAGAGAAAAAAGCCTAAGAAAAGAAAACTGATGCAGCAACCACATTTAATGGTTGGTAAGCTGCAATATATTACATGTTTGGTTTTGGGTTCAATACTGCTTTAAATGCAGCTATATGGAAGGAAGGTAAGGAATCACTGTGATAAGTCACATAAGATTAATTTGTGTGTTCAAATTTAATTCTGAGAAATTGGGCTCTGTACAGTTGTGCTCATAATTTT
Organism: Glandirana rugosa; assembly: GCA_018402905.1. Lineage (NCBI taxonomy): Eukaryota > Metazoa > Chordata > Amphibia > Anura > Ranidae > Glandirana > Glandirana rugosa. The sequence goes on along the minus strand of BLSH010075908.1, from coordinate 410,852 downwards.
ACATACCCGTGGCAGAATTTATGATTTCTTGGCCATTTTACATAGAATGTGAATGATAACACAAAAACATTTCTTTCACTCATGGTTAGTGTTTGGCTGAAGCCATTTATTATCAATCAACTGTGCTTTTTAAATCATAATGACAACAGAAACTACCCAAATGACCCTGATCAAAAGTTTACATACCCCAGTTATTAATACCGTGTATTTCCCCCTTTAACATCAATGACAGCTTGAAGTCTTTTGTGGTATTTGTGGATGAGGCTCTTTATCTTCTCAGATGGTAAAGCTGCCCATTCCTCTTGGCAAAAAGCCTCCAGTTCCTGGAAATTCTTGGGCTGCCTTGCATGAACTGCACGTTTGCGATCTCCCCAGAGTGGCTCAATGATATTGAGGTCAGGAGACTGAGATGGCCACTCCAGAACCTTCACTTTATTCTGCTGTAGCTAATAGCAGGTCGTGTTTTGGATCATTGTCATGTTGGAATGTCCAAGTATGTCCCATGCGCAGCTTCCTGGCTGATGAATGCAAATGTTCCTCCAGTATTTTTGATAACATACTGCATTCATCTTGCCATCAGTTTTGACCAAATGTCCTGGGCCTTTGTAGCTCACACATCCCCAAAACATCAGCGATCCACCTCCGTGTTTCACAGTAGGAGTGGTGTACCTTTCATCATAGGCCTTGTTGACCCCTCTCTAAATGTAGCATTTATGGTTGTGGCCAAAAAGCTAAATTATGGTATATATATATATATATATATATATATATACGACTTATATAAGTCTTGTTTAAACCTGAATTCTAAAATTGCTTAATGTAACAATAGAAAATAATGTAAACTTTTTTAAATTATTTTTAAAATATGCTATTATTATTTCCCCAATAACAGTCCTGAAAAAAACAAAACTGTTTGAAATTTCACACTCCAATTCCATTACTATTCCTGTACCATCAATACACAGAACTATAAAGTGGGCAAGAGGAGGAGATTTCAGGAGGGGAAAATGCCACTGTATCTGGCACTACCCCAAGTTCACACATAGCATTACTCTAGCCTTAAAGGACTTTATGCTGATTTATGTACTGAAAAACACTAATTTCATGCTTATCACACAAACCAAAATCCCACTGAAGTGATGATATATTAAGGCTGGAGAAAAGGAAATGAACACAAAATTGAAGTGGTGGTCTGCAGCAACTAGTCTGGGTTGTTGTTTCATTTTTCCATAAATTAAAAGCTTAAAGTGACACTAAACAATATTCTTATTTTCCAAAAAATAATCCATGCACATCCACTACATAATGGTAGTGCTACGATCAGATGTGGTGACTGCATCAGTTTTATTTTTCTAATCCTATAATCTATTTTTCATTAAATTGTTTGTAGCGGTACCCCCGTGGGTGCTGCTGAGTGTTATGGATAACCTGTCACCCTGCACAGCCTGACATTCACTTCTCAGACACTCCGAGGCATAGAACTGTCCATGTACTTGTTTTTTGTGTTTTCATTGAGGAAATTGAACTTGAATGGGGTAAGGGAAGTATGGAATGCCCAGTAGAATTTGTAGAACTTGCTTGGGACAAACTATATACACTCTTGTGTATATACCCCTGTTTTCACTCCAGCACAACTCCTGCTGCAGACTATCACTCCTTTGCTCCTCCAGCACTTTTCTTGCTTGAGCTCCCAGGATCAGCTAGCACAACAGTGGTTAGGCCTAACACTGGCCCAGCCAGGCCTCAGATAATTGCCCTTTGCAGACAGGGACCATGGGCCCCTATAGTGTAGAGAAAGTTCTGATGCTAGCTGTCCCACATGTGGCTAATTATCCCAGTCTGCGCTTTCAGGCCCCGCCAGCTCTCCTGACTGCAGCTGCCCAACTCCACTGCCCATGATACCACAGTTCTCTCCTCTGGTTTTGCACCCATCTCTGACTGTACTTTCTCTGACTGTACAGTCCTCCCTACTTTGCATGTTACTTACCAGCCCTACTGGCTGCAACCATTGGTTCCTCTCCCTGGAGACTTTCCCGACAGTGTTCTCTCCCACTGTCCTCTCTTGCACTACCTGTGCCTCCTGTCCAGGATACCTCCACGTTTTCCCAGAGGGCCCCGTCTGCACCCATGCCCAGGCCTAAGGTCATCCCCCCAGACTGAGGATCTCCCTCAAAGGCCCCAACAGCCTCAGCACCCCATCTCCATCTCTTCCACCCGACAACAACATCAACCCCCAGCTGAGCTGACCCTCTCCTCCTTTCTTTCCAGAACTTTCCAGAAAACTCTAGAAAGAAGAGGGAGATTTCAGGGAGACTGTCTGTGAGTCACCAGCTCTACACTGAGCCACTCAGAATGAAAACAAACGGGCCTAGCCACCAGCTAGGCCTACCAAAGTTTTCCTACTCTAGCACCTACACTCTTAGAGGGTGCTACATGTTACTCTTGTTTTTCTGCTTCCTTGTAACATCATCAGTGAGCCCCTACCCCCTCACCTTTCTTTGAAATGAACAGTGCATGTTTGTTGTGGTGATACGCACTGCTCTATGCACACCATAAATCCCATAGTCCAGAGTCCATCTCAAAAGTTAGCAAGAGAGAAAAGCTACGTTTCAACATGCAGTGGGACCATGAAGAACAAATATAGCCACACTCTAACAGGATTTTGGATCACAGCAGCAAAAAAGGGAAATGTAGAGATTTGAAGGAGGCTGAGAACAATAGAAGGTGCTTTATAGGCTTAGGCTGGATTCACCGCATCCAATTCACATAGCAGGAGATTGTGACCGACTCTGTATGGAGCCGGTTCACACATCTTCCCTGCTGCTCCGCTGCGAATTTGCACAGGGGTCCTGTGCTTATTATAGTCCATTTTAGGTCCGAATTCAGCCCAAAATTTGGGCTGTAATCGGACCTGAAACGGTAAATGGAGACGTACCAGACCCCTGCTAAGAGCCTCATGCGGCAATAGTATGAACCCAGCCTTAAAGGATAAATTCACCTTTAAAAAAAACAAATGCACATATTTTTGCAGGTAAAAAATGTGCATTTACAATTTTTTTAGAAGTCTGGAAAGCATTGTAACCGTGATCAGCAGATTGCTGATGCCATGCAGATCTCCTGCAGATTGCCATTGTAAGCTATCTACCCATGCCACGTGCCATGGTAGTTCATTGGCAACAACAAGACGACAGTTGCAAAGGTTGTCGGTAGTTATAGTCCATTCATTCAAAGAACACTGTGAATGAATGACGTGGCTGGACGGGCAGAGCCCCACACGGCCTCGTTTTCTTTAGATTTAGGTAGAGCTGGTGGGGAGAAGATCCCCCACTCCCTGCCAAAACGAGGGATCAGGAATGGGGAGGCAGGGCTGGTACATTTGCAACATGTTACATGTTACGCCCTGAATATGGATGTAACATGCTACAAAAGGTGAACTCATCCTTTAAAAAACATATTAATGTATTATTTTTAGTGTCACTTTACATATGATTGTCTACTATGGGAAACTCCAATTTTGGGCTCCTTTGCGTTTCTTCAGTTTTAATAAATCTGTCCCAATGTTTGGTGATTTTTAACCACAAGCCATAATGACATCAAGTCCAAGTTTTATCAACAATAAATCTAATTAAAAGACCCATACCACACTTAGCTACATATAATTTTAGGAATTAAGCTTGTGAAGCTACTTTATTTATTTCTGCTTCTAATTACCTGAGTTGTTTTTTTTTTCTAAGGTGAGTTATTTTTCCTCTATCAATATCTTAAGTAATAAGCAGGAGTTTCCTTCGTTCTTCCGGACCATACCAAGTGATACCTTTCAAACCACAGCTTTGGCAGCCATGGTGAAACATTTTGGTTGGACGTGGGTTGGCACTTTAGCTGAAGACAATGACTACGGGCATCTGGGAGTGCAGCTTTTCACTGAACAGATTGTACAACTTGGTGTCTGCATCGCATTTTCGGAGACAATTCCTCTAGTTTATTCCAAAAGAAAATATGAACAGATTGCTTCTACAATAAAACATTCCTCAGCGAAAGTTATAATTGTGGTCTCTGGAGACACTAACTTGATACCATTAATTTGGGAAGTAGCCAAACAGAACATTAGTGGCAGGACATGGATAGCCAGTGAAGGCTGGAGCACATCTGCTTTTGTGTTAGCAAAAGATCAAAGTCATTTTTTTAGCGGTACTCTTGGACTTGCAATACCCACAGGAAGTATCTCAGGTCTGAAAGAGTTTCTCTTTCAGGTGAATCCACTACGAGAACCTGAAAATCCTGTAATAAAGTTGTTTTGGGAAAACATGTTCAAGTGTTCCTGGCCTGATCTTTCTCAGTCCCAGAACAATACAAACATCTGTACTGGCAATGAGGACTTGTTGTCTGTGAATAACACATATACAGATGTGTCACAATTAAGGATCACTTGTAATGTTTACCATGCTGTATATGCCATAGCCAATGCCCTCCAAAGCCTAAATTACTGTAGAAATGAACCATGCACAGAAGTACGCGACATCCAATCCTGGCAGGTAATGTCTGCTTCAGAGTTTGAATCCAGGTTGGGATAAAGGCAAACCTTTTTTTTTAGTATTGGACAGTGTAGAGAGAGATTAGAACCCCTTCAGATTGTTATTGCTGTCTGTGCCCCCCTTAAGTGGATTCATCCTCTCTATTTGTCCTCTTACCATTATCATTGAAAGTAAAAGAAAATCCCAAATTTTGGGATGTCCCCAGAAAAGTAATACAGTGGAAATCTTCAATGGGGACACTAGTTTTGGTGACCTGGGGGCCCCAAAGGGATTCCCCTAATTTGCAGGGATTTCCTCTCACATCTTGTTTTGGCTATGGGATAGGTAGTGAAAGGAAATCTCCCCAATGTTTCACAGATGGAAAAAATTACACTGATAGTTGTTATGACCCTCCCTTATTTTATCTAAAATTAAAAAAAAGCTTTGCCTATAGTTCTACTGTAAGTACAAACAAGCACTTTCATCATGTATTATATATATATACTGCATGTTTCCTCTGGGAGAACAGAAGAACAGTGATGTGTTTATGTCAAGCTTCCTTCTGTGGACGTGTATGACTGCACAGCCCATATCCACTAAGGTGTGTGGCTGGCTATGTTAGAAATTACCAGTCAGCAAAAGAAAACCCTAATGTCTGCCAATACATGAACACCACATCAGAGCACTCCCACTGATTTATAGAAAATGTAGTGCCCTCTACAGAACACATCAGATGTGATGTGTGGCACCTGCACATATCCTCTCCCTAGTGCTTGGAAAATGTAGACTTTTAATAAGAAACAATTTGCATCACAAAGAATAAAAACATTACATTCTCAAACATAAGACAAGAATTGTAGAAAGTGTACAGTGGTCTTCATGTGCATGGTAAAATAGATATAGGACTCTTGAATTGCAGCCTGGAGTTGAACTTTAAAGAGCAAGGTAAATAAAAAACAACATGATTTCTTTCTAGCACAATGATTGGCTATAAAAAATTAGCAAAGCTTCACCATATTCACTAACATTTACTTTGCAAAGTGAATATTCACAAAAGTGACAAGTAGCTAGCGCTGATGCTTGGTCAGGGCTTTAAGCCGAAATTCAATTTTAATTTCAAAGTCCAGGAATTATAATTTTTGCATACTTACATTGCACCAGCTTGGCTTGATGAAAGTATCCATATCTGATACATAGAGGGCTGCTGGGATGCTGTAAATCACTGCAGGAGCCAGTGCTACATATAGTGAGAGCCACGATCTTATGGATTCTCTGCACCACATGGGTTGCTTGCTTAGCATCTACACCATTCATAGAATGCCTTATATTTTTTTCAGTTAACACAAAGCATTTTCTGGTAAAACAAGGTTAAGTGGAGGGAGGGTGAAATCAGGCTTTTCACCTTGTCCAAACAGAGCATACCTTGTATTTATATCTGAATAATAGATATGGATACATATATTGGTGCAAGCAGGACCAATGTAAGCATGCAAAAGATATAATTCCTGGAGTTCAGCTTTAAAAACATGGTGCCATCAGTTAATATGCCATAGTTAACTATATAGCAACTCTTAGTCTGTCTAATGAATGATAGTTATGACTGGCTGGCATAAGATACTGCACACCTTTGTATGACATTCTGTTATGTACCTGGTGTTCATAAATTAGAGTGAGGTATTTGAAATGGTTTCATTTTCCTAATGACTAAGGGTCCTCATGTTGTAGTAGTCTAAGGCAGGCTATACATAATTATTTTTTTCATTCAAACAGTGGGCTAAACAAGAAAAAAAAGAAAGCAAAATTCCCCCATCTACACGTTTGATGTGGGTGGGGGAATCACTCCCACTGAACTATTGTACTCTGCCGGTAGTGAGCCTTCCTTGATGATTACAATGATTAGCGTTGCTAGCTATAGTATGATAGATCAACTTGTGTTTAACCAGCTAGCCCATACATGGATCAAAATTTGTCCGTTCTGGCCAAATTTTGATCCATGCATGGCCAGGTTAGGACTTCTCCAGAAGGGGATGCAAAGACCATGACCATGAATTGCAATAACAATTTTGTTACTTTGCAATTGCCTTTACATTTGATCTAAGGTACCGTGATAAGAGATGTCTAAATATGACAATAATTAAAATCACCCATATCATTCTCTTCATTCATAACGTCTGCATGCTATACTAACTGACTGTATTTCATATTTAAATACATAGCACATGATTTTATGTATTGCTGATCATTGTGAACAATTTTAAAGTTTGCATAACATTTTCAGCAGTATTGATCCTTTTATTTCATTCCAAATTACAGTTAGTAAGAGCATTAAAAAGAGTGAATTTCACAGACCACAGTGGAAATCTGCATTACTTTGACCAGAATGGGGATCCAGTTCCAAAGTATGATGTGTTAAACTGGCAGATGGGAAATGATGGCCTGCTTCAGTATAAGAAGGTGGGGAGCTACAGTGGCAGTACACCAGACAGGCACCAACTATTGATGGATGAACATGAAATCACCTTATGGAATGGAGACAAGTCACAGGTTGGTGCTAGATAATACAAATTATACTCATCTCTAGCCTAGCTAGTCATAGTTTAAAAATAGTTTAAATAAAATCAAAATGGCACTATTTACTAAACAAGGATGGAAAACCTTTAGCAGATGCAAAATGACAGCATATTATGTTTGCTTTGACATTTTTGCTCTTAAGGGCAATTAAAGCAGCATTAAACCCAAAAGCAAACATTTATTATTTTGCAGCTTACTAATTCTAATACGTATAATTCTTTCATTTATTTTCACCTGGTGATCCTGCCAGTACTTAGTTACATAGTTAGTCAGGTTGAAAAAAGACACAAGTCCATCTAGTTCAACAACAGCAAAAAAAAAAATAGAAAAATTATATATAACCATACAATCACATATACAATCCTTCACCCACAGTTGATCCAGAGGAAGGCAAAAAAACCTAGCAAAGCATGATCCAATTTGCTATAGCGGGGGAAAAAATTCCTTCCTGATCCCTCGAGAGGCAATCAGATTCATCCTAGATCAACTTTACCTAAAAATGTTATATTATTTACATTAAGGAAAGAATCCAGGCCTTTTTTTAAAGCAATCTACCGTGCTGGCCAAAACCACCTCTGGAGGGAGTCTTTTCCACATTTTTACAGCTCTAACTGTGAAGAAACCTTTCTGTATTTGGAGATGAAATCTTTATTCCTCTAGACGTAAAGAGTGCCCCCTTGTCCTTTGTGATGACTTTAAAGTAAATAATTCAACACTAAGTTCACTATATGGACCACTTATGTATTTGTACATGTTGATCATATGTCCCCTTAATTTCCTCTTGTCAAGAGAGAATAAATTCAGTTCCTCTAATCTTTCCTCGTAGCTGAGCTCCTCCATGCCTCTTATTAGTTTGATTGTCCTTCTCTGCACTTTCTCCAGTTCCCCGATATCCTTTTTGAGAACTGGTGCTCAAAACTGAACTGCATATTCCAGATGAGGTCTTACTAATGATTTGTACAGGGACAAAATGATGTCTCTATCTCTGTAGTTTTGTAACTCTTGAATTCTTGCCTCTAAAGTCCAAGGGGGTTAACATGAGGTCTCAGCTCTAATGCTGATTCTTCACACTTTTTTGCATATACTTACGGACGTTGGCAGAAAATCTTTTTTTCCGCTGTCATCCCACAACATTTTCTGTTTCTGATTCAGAGTAAGAATCATTAACCACTACTCTCTGAATTCGGTCTTTTAGCCAGTTTCCTATCCATTTACAAACTGATCTTTCCAAGCCTGTAGACTTTACCTTACACATTAGCCGTGTGTGGGGAACGGTGTCAAACGCTTTTGCAAAATCCAAGTATACCACATCCACAGCCACCCCTCTGTCCAAGGTTTTACTTACCCCCTCATAAAAAGAAATCAGATTTGTTTGGCAACTTGTGTGTCTTTCATGAAGCCATGCTCTCTGTTGCTCTGTTGCTTAAAACATTTTTTTCTAACAAGAACTCATCTATGTGGTCTTTTATTAAACTCTCCAGTATATTCCCAGATATAGAAGTTAAACTAACAGGTCTATAATTACTTGGTAAAGACTTTGATCCCTTTTTAAATATGGGCACCACATTGGCTCTACGCCAATCCAGTGGTACTATTCCAGTCATTAAGGAGTCCCTAAAAATGAGATACAATGGCTTTGAAATGACAGAGCTCAATTCCTTTATGATCCGCGGATGGATGCCATCTGGTCTAGGTGCTTTATTTACCTTTATTCTGTCTAAATACTTCTGGACCATTTCACTTTTGAGCTATTGTGGATCATTTAGGGCTGTGTCACTACCACCCCCATTATGGACATGAGCTCCCCCATGCTCCTTTGTATACACAGAGCTGAAAAATGTATTTAATACGTTTGCCTTCTCTTTGTCCACAGTCGCGCACTCTAGATTATTTTGTTAAAGGTCTACATGCTCAGACCTGACCTTTTTACTATTAATATATTTGAAGAATTTTTGAGGGTTTGTCCTACTATCTTTTGCAATCTGTCGTTCATTTGAATTTTTGCGTCCTTGATTTCCTTTTTACATATGCTGTCTTTGTAACATTTAAAAGATGATAGTGTTCCCTCATTTTTATATTCTTTAAATGCTCTTTTCTTATCATTTATAACTTTTCTAACTGGTCGTGAGCCACATAGGCTTTATTTTTAGCTTTTTAAACTTATTGCCCATGGGAATATACTTTGCAGTGAGTTTGCATACAGCCTTTTTGAAAAATTCCCATTTCTGTACTGTGTTCATCGATGCCAATAGTCTCTCCCAGTCTAAGTCCTGGAGAGCAGCCCTCATCCTTGTAAAATTTTCTCTCTTAAAATTAAGTGTTTTTATCTTTCCCATATGTGTTTGTTGCTTGCAGCTTACATTAAATGAAATCATGTTATGGTCACTGTTACCCAGATGTTCTTTTATATGAATATTGGTAATAAGCTCTGCATGGTTTGAGATTACCAGATCCAGCAAAGCATCATTCCTAGTTGGGGCCTCAATAAGCTGGACCAAAAAATTGTCCTGTAATAGGTTTATACATTTTTGTCCTTTAACTGTCCCAGCAGTGCCATTACTCCAGTTCATTTCCGGGTAGTTAAAATTCCTCATTATTATCACTGTCCCAGCCCTAGCAGCTCTTTCCATGTGTGCAAGGAGCAGAGTCTCCACCTCCTCTTTAACACTGGGAGGTCTATAACAAACTCCAATGATAACCTTTGTAGTGTGCACACCCATATGCAGATCTACCCATAATGCTTCAGACTCATCGCACTCTCCATCAACTAGGTCCTCATTCACACTCGCTTTGAGATCACTTTTCACATAGAGACAGACACCACGACCCTTCCGTTTTACCCTGTCTTTCTGAAAGAGAGCATGGCCAGGAATATTAATAGCCCAGTCATGGGAAGAATGAAGCCAAGATTCAGCTATACCAATCAAATCATAGTTCTCCTCATGCACCAGAGCTTCCAACTCACCTATTTTGCTTGGCAGACTTCTGGCATTGGTGAACAGACATTTTAACCACTTTAAGACCGGGCCTCTTTTTGGAGTTCGGTGGTTACGAGTTAAAATAATTTTTTTTGCTATAAAATTACTTAGAACCCCCAAAAATTATATATTTTTTTCTAACACCCTAGAGAATAAATGGTGGCCATTGAAAAACTTTATGTCACACCGTATTTGTGCAGCTGTCTTACAAGCGCGATTTTTTTTGAAAAATTCAGTTTTTTGAGTTAAAAAATAAGACAACAGTAAAGTTAGGTAAATTTTTTTCCATATTGTGAAAGATAATGTTACGCCGAGTAAAATGATACCCAACATGCAATGCTTCAAAATTGTGTCCGCTCGCAGAATGGCAACAAACTTTGCAACATAAAATTCTCCATTGGCGACGTTTAAAAAGTTCTACAAGTTAGCAATTTTGAGTTACAGAGGAGGTCTAGGGCGAGAATTATTGCTCTCACTCCAACGATCGCGGCGATACCTCACATGTGTAGTTTGAACGCCATTTTCATATGTGGGCAGGACTTACGTATGCGTTCGCTTCTGTGCGTGAGCTCGCAAGGACGGTGCGTTTTAAATTTTTTTTTTTTTATTATTTATTTTACTTTTTAATTTTTATTTTTACACCTTTCTTTTTTTTAAAAAAAAAATTGATCACTTTTTTTCCTATTACAAGAAATGTAAACATTCCTTGTAATCGAAAAAAGCACGCCAGGACCTCCAAAATATGACATCTGGGGTCAAAAGACCTCAAATGTCATATTTACACTAAAATGGATTTAAAAAAAAAATGTCCCCTTTAAGACCATTGGGTGGAAGCGACTTGTGACGTAGCTTCCACCCAGCCATGTTATGGAGCCAGGTGAACGGCTTCAGCCGCTCACTCGGCCCACGGACACTGGGGGGGCGGTCGCGATCATCTCCGCCGCTGCTGGCGGGTCCGGTAAGCTGCAGAGATGACCAGAAAGTGGCGGGAGGGGGGGCACCTCTCCCGCCGCTGATAAAAGTGATCTTGCGGCGAATCCACCGCTGATAAAAGTGATCTCGCGGCGAATCCACTTTTATCAGGCGCAGAATCGCCTGCTGAAGAAAAAGATACCGGGGTAATGGTAGCTATCTGCTACCATAACAACGGTATTCCACTTCAAACTGCCGCCGTAATATGGCGGCGTGCGGTCGGGAAGTGGTTAATTCACTGTCACATTTTGCACATGTATGTTGCATATTTTTAATTTTAGTACAAATAGTACCATTTACAATGGTTGATTGTAACATGGAAACCTTCATATCATCTTCCATAGCTCTCCCCCCATCTTTCCCCATTACACCCACCAATAGGGGCTGACCCTTGTCTGACCTGTCTACCCCATTATAATTTAATGCACCCTCCCCTCTCAATCGTAGTTTAAATACTCCTCCAGCCTTCCCATAAACCTCTCCCCCAGCACAACAGACCCCTTCCATTTAGGTACAAACCAACTTTAGCATATAGGTTGCACCCCAATGAGAAATCAGCCCAGTTGTTAGGAAAATGGACATTCCTGGCCATTTCTGGCCTTCCGTGCGCGTTCGCGTGCATGCGCTAATGGCGCCAATAGCAGCCATTTAAGCAGGACAGCACCAGGAGGAAAGTGCTGTCCGTTCTACAGCGTTACCATGACTAGTGACCCCGTGTCTGCTCTGAAGTGACTTCCTGCATCTGTGACCCCAGCTATCTTTGGACTTTGCTTTCTGCCTGCCCTGACCCCCGGCCTGTCTACAACTTCTCTCTTGCCTGATCCTGTGTACTTCTGCTGCCCACACGTTGCCGACCCTGCCTGCACCCCGACCATCCGATTGTCTCATCCTTCTGTACCGCATTGCCAGCACGTTGCCGACCCAGACTGTACCACTACACTTCTGCCAAGCATGAGCTTCAGCGGACCTTCACCCACCACCAGTGACCAAGTCCAGCCCTCGTGCCCCCCTGTTCTCCCGAGCTCCCTGTCTACACTACCAGGGGTTTACGAACCAGGGCCGTAAGGGAGGTTGTCCCCTGCATAAGTCAGACTCGACCACCAGGTACGTGACAGTAACGGACAGGCATGTCCAAGTCTGCGCAGGGGACCTCTCCCATGGGAGACTTATGTGGACACTTGGCGGGACTCACGCAGGCTGTTAAGGGACTACAAGAAGGATATACCCGCCTGGATGACAAGATCCGTGAGCTTTCTGTGTCACCCTCAGCCAGTCCTGGCCAGCCTGCCTATTGTGGCCTCACCAATCGAGCCTAAGGTGCCTATGCCCGAGCGGTTCGCCGGAGACCGCAGGACATTTCGGGCTTTCCGCAATTCCTGCAAATTATACTTTGCCCTCCAGCCATTGACTTTCTCCACGGAAGCCACTAAAGTGGGACTAGTGGTCTCACTCCCCTCCGTAGATGTCGGAATGACGAAACGTGTCAGGGCGTGACCTTACGGCTAAGCTGAAGTGACGTTTGCGCTCCATATCGCTGATGACACGCGGAAGTCTGTGTGAGAGACGCTACCCGTGGCTGAGCGGCAGGAGCGGTGATGTGATGTGATTTTAATATTACAACTGTGTGGATACTTTTATTATTCTGTAAGTGCAATATTAGCGGGATTGAAATAAAGGGCGTGTTTTATCGATACACACTATGTGGAGCCTTTTTTATTTCCGGTACTGATGACGGTGAGGAGACCATGTAGCTATCCAGTGTGATTGAGAGATCCATTGACAAGCTTATCATACGGCATTGTCCGGTAAGTGGGCATTACAAAGGGAGCGGCACGTTTGGCGGTGGTGTCCTCATACTTTTGGTGAAAGGCTACACAGCGGACTGTCATCTACTCCCCCCCTATCACTTATGATAACACTTATGGACTATCTTCATTTTCCTATTAGACTGATTAGAATTGTTAAGCGCTGTTACACATGGTCTATAGGTCCATTTTATACATGTGTTATATGTCTTGTATGCTAATGATTTAAAAACGGCAGCTTCTACTATTTAAATTTAAGCTGTGAAGGTGCAACTTTGCGCTGATTAAGTGTTATATATTTATATTTGTTTGGGCACGTGTACACTTTATTCTGTGGTAGTACAATGACCGGCTCTACATTCCACAGGAGCTACGCCCAACCATCCTCAACCACTGCCATGATCTCAAATTGGCTGGGCACTTCGGTGGGCGCAAGATGGCAGAACTACTCTCCAGGTCGTTTTGGTGGCCTCACTTAGCAGAGGATTGTAAGAACTATGTGGCGGCCTGTCCTATTTGTGCCATCAACAAGACAGAGAAATCTAAGGCATGGGGGTTACTTAACCCTTTACCCACTCCTAAACGACCATGGTCCCAGATTTCAATGGACTTTATAGTCTAGCTACCACCTTCTGCTGGATTCAACACTATTTTTGTAGTAGTGGACCGCCTTATAAAAATGGCCCACTTCATACCTATGAAGGGCACCCCCACAGCTGCCGAAACTGCGGAAGCCTTCATCAGAGAGGTGGAGCGGTTGCACGGCATCCCTACTAACATTGTGTTGGATAGGGGGGTGCAGTTTACGTCCCGTTTCTGGAAGGCCCTATGATCCTCCCTGGGTATTGACTTAGCTTTCTCTTCAGCTTACCACCCGCAGTCCAACAGGCAGACAGAGAGGACCAACCAGACCCTCGAGCAGTATCTCCGCTGCTATTCCTCATATGCTCAGGATGACTGGATCTCTTTACTGCCAATGGCCGAGTTTGCCTATAATAACTCAATTCACTCAGCAACCAAGCAATCTCCATTTTGGGCAAACCTTGGGTACCACCCCACCTTTATGCCTGACCTGCCTACAGAAAGTACTGTACCCACGGCCCTGGAAGCCATGCAATTCTTAAAAAGGAATAATAAACTCCTTCAGGAGACTATTGCTCAGACTCAGGTGACCAATAAAAGAAATTTCAACAAGAGAAGACAGGGAGAACTAATACTCCAACGGGCCAACGGGCTTGGTTGTCCACAAAAAATTTGAGGCTCTCCTGCCCTTCTAAGAAGATAGGGCCAAGATTCATGGGACCCTTCCTAGTCAAAAGAAAGATCAACCAAGTGGCCTATGAGCTGGAGCTACCCCTGTGTCACGTACCTGACGGTGGAGTCTGTCTAGTGCAGGGAACAACCGCTCTTGCGCACCCGATTCAAGGGCCACTGGTAGTGGGGACAGAGGCCCAAGAGTGCGCACGTGGGCACGCACGGGAGCACGCGAACGCGCACGGAATGCGCAAACGCGCACAAATGTGCGCACCACCGCGGAAATGCCAGGACTGGGCAGGAATTTGTTCCTTTTCCTAACATTGCCCCCCCCCAAGGGGCAGCCTCCGGATGCCTTACCGGGTATTGCCACTCTGGCGATTTCTCTTGAAGGCCTGGATAAGTCCGGGGGCGTGGATGTTTTCTTCAGGTTCCCAGGAGTTCTCCTCTGGGCCGAACCCCTTCCACTTAATCAGATACTAGGTTCCCCCAGCTCTCCGGCGACAATTCAAGATGGCCTCCACCTCGAACTCCTCCTTCCGACCTGAAAAAGTGTCCAGAACCATGGGCTTCAGCAGTGATGCATGGAAAACCGGATGGATCCGCAGAGAAGAGGGCAGGTCCAGCTCAAAAGCCACCCGGTTTATCTTCTTCTTAACTGGGAAAGGTCCCAGAAATCTTGGGCCCAACTTCTTGGAGGGGCAAGCCAATTTTAAATTTTTGGTGGACAGCCAGACACGGTCGCCTGGTTGGAGTTCCAGCTCCCCCCGCCTTCTCTTATCATAGGCATCCTTGTTCAACTCCCGAGATTTAGCAAGAGTCTCCTGCAAGAGTTTGCAATTTTTCTGGAGGAAGCTAGTGATGTCCTGAGCTGCTGGGACGGTACCTTCCGGGTTTAAATCGGGTAAAAAGGTGGGGTGAAACCCGTAGTTGGCCCAAAATGGGGACTGCTGGGTGGCCGAGTGAATGGTGTTGTTGTAAGCAAACTCGGCCACCAGCAGCAGTGCGACCCAATCATCCTGAGAGAAAGACGAGAAGCATCTCAGATATTGTTCAAGAGTCTGATTTGTCCTCTCAGTCTGGCCATTTGTCTGCGGATGATAGGCGGAGGAAAAAGATAGCTCTATCTCCAATCCTGCACATAGTGCCCTCCAAAACTTGGAGGTAAATTGCACCCCCCGGTCAGACACGATGTTGTTGGGTACACCATGGAGTCGGATGATCTCTTTAATGAATGTGTTGGCCGTTTCGGCCGCAGAGGGGGTTCCTTTCATGGGAATAAAGTG
Source organism: Glandirana rugosa (assembly GCA_018402905.1). Lineage (NCBI taxonomy): Eukaryota > Metazoa > Chordata > Amphibia > Anura > Ranidae > Glandirana > Glandirana rugosa. Next base: position 395,475 of record BLSH010075908.1, on the reverse strand, counting down.
CGCCATTTTGGTCATACGATCAACCACTACAAAGATGGTGGAAAAGCCCTCCGACGGAGGAAGTTCTACGATGAAATCCATCGCCAACTGTGACCACGGGCGTTCAGGTATGGGAAGGGGGTTCAGGAGGCCCCAGGCTTTGGCTTTATCGGTTTTATTCCTGGCGCAGACAGGACAGGCCCCAACATATTTCCTGCAATCTTCTGAAATGTTTGGCCACCAGAATGACCGTGAGAGGAGGTCAGCGGTCTTCCGAGCACCGAAATGACCAGCCAATTTATGGTTATGGCACCGACCCAAAATTCTGAGGCGTAGGTTTGCTGGGATAAACATCTTTCGCCCAAACCACCACAGCCCATCTCTGACCGTGAGTCGGGTATCCTTGTTGTCCGTGGCGCTGGCCAGCACCCGACGGATCTGAGAGAGTATGTCCTCATCGGACAGGAGAAAGTTCCGTGCCGGGAGAATGGTGTCAGGTGGGGTAGCATTTCCTGGTTTCCGTGAACATTCGCGAAAGGGCATCGGGCTTGCTGTTCTTAGAACCTGGACGAAAGGTCAGATGGAAATTGAACCTGGAGAAGAACAGGGCCCACCGGGCTTGTCGAGGCCTCAGCCTTTTTGCTGTTCGGAGGTACTCCAGGTTCTTGTAATCCGTGAAGATGAGGATCGGATGAGAAGCACCTTCCAGCAACTATCGCCACTCCTCGAGAGCCGACTTGATCGCCAGTAATTCCCTATCTCCCACATCATAATTCCGCTCCGGTGCGGTCAACTTCCTGGAGAAAAAGGCTACTGGATGAAGCAGGGCCTTGGGACCCTGGCGTTGAGACAGAATAGCCCCTACCGCCGTTTCTGAGGCGTCCACTTCAAGGACGTACGGTAGAGCTGGGTCCGGGTGTTTTAGAATGGGCGCGGAGGTAAACAGGGACTTGAGCTTCTGAAAAGCGGCCTGGGCCTCTGGTGACCAATGGTATCGGGTGTTTTGACGGGTCAATCGTGTGATGGGCTCCACAATAGCGGAGAATCCCTTGATGAACTTTCGATAAAAGTTTGCGAAGCCCACGAACCTTTGAACACCCCTCCTGTCTGCTGGTGCGGGCCATTCTAGGATAGTTGAGACCTTTGAGGATCCATGTGAATGCCCGTGGTGGAGATGATCAACCCCAGGAAGTGCATGCTGGGTTGCTCGAAAGAACATTTTTCCGCCTTGGTGTATAAGCCGTGCTGCCGAAGACGCCCAAGAACCTTAGTAACATGCCTGCGGTGTTCTTCCAAGGAAGTAGAAAAAATCAAAATGTCGTCTAGATAGACAATTACAAAAAGATCCAGAAAGTCCCGGAACACATCGTCAACAAAGTGTTGGAAAGTTGCCGGGGCATTGCATAGACTGAAGGGCATCACCAAGTATTCATAGTGCCCGAAACGGGTACAAAATGCTGTTTTCCACTCGTCTCCTTCCCTGATACGAATGAGATTATATGCCCCTCGAAGATCAAGTTTCGTAAAGATCGTGGCCGCCCCTAGCCGCTGGAAAAGTTCCAGGACCAAAGGTAGGGGGTAACGATTTTTAATAGTCACCCGGTTGAGCTCCCTGTAGTCGATACATGGACGGAGTGTGTGGTCCTTTTTTTCCACTAAGAAAATACCGGCTCCGGCCGGAGAGGTAGATGGCCGGATGAATCCCTTCTTTATATTCTCGTCCAGGTAGGACTTGAGAGCTGCCAGTTCAGGCTCGGAGAGGGGGTAGATCCTCCCAAACGGAACTTCTGCCCCGGGTAGTAACTCAATGGGACAATCGTAAGGCCTATGTGGCGGCAGCTTATCTGCCCCTTTCCTACTAAAAACGTCCAGAAATGGGTGATAGGCCTGGGGAAGAAGGGTCCGGACGTCGGGTTCAGGTTCGGAATCCAGGCTGAGAAGTGCGGGGCCGGTTTCAGCTCGGGGACTCAGGCAGTGATGATTACAATAGGGTGACTGGAATTGGACGACTCCGGTGGTCCAGTCAATGCTGGGGTTATGGGCCTGGAACCAAGGTAATCCCAGGATGATGGGGCAGAGAGGAGATGCGATGGCGTCCAGCCGCAGGCGTTCTTGGTGACCATCCAAGGTGCAGGAGAGGAGAGGGACCGTTTCATGGGTCACAGTCCCGGATTTAATATGTGACCCATCGGCCAAACGGATCACTAGCTTATGTGCCTTTAGTTGGAGGGGAATGCGGTGCAGTGCAACGAAATCTTGGTCAATAAAGCAACTGCATGCCCCCGAGTCAAGGATGACTGGGACCGTAATACTCCCTCCGGGAAGCTGCAGAGAGAGAAATGGTAAGATGAGCAGGAGAGCTGGGAAACTTAGACAGGTCCTTAGAGACGGTGGTCAAGCACTTACCGCGCTTCGCGGGGCATGTCCGGACCATGTGACCGGGTTCACCACAGTAGAGACAGAGGTTCAATTGGAACCGCCGCTGTCTTTCCTCAGAACTGAGAGAAGGCCGGAGCAATCCGATCTGCATGGGTTCGGAGGTGTCCTGTGGAGAGGAGGAGGAGGAAGTCGGGTGGAAGGAAGGTGGTGTCGGTGGTGTCGGGTAGCCGGGAACCCGAGGAAGCATCCAGGTGGGACGCAACTGCCCGGAAGACCTTTCGGCGCGGCGCTCTCTGAGGCGCCGATCGATAGAGATGGCCAAGGTGATCAGCTCCTCCAGGGTCTTAGGGATCCCCACTCGCGCCAGCTCATCCTTCAGAGGTTCCGAGAGTCCCATACGGAACTGAAATAGGAGAGCCGCGCTGCCCCAGGCTATGTCCGAGCTCCAGGGCCGGAATTCAGCGGCATAGTCCTCCACTGGGCGGCGTCCCTGCTGGAGGTTGTGCAGAGTAGCTTCTGCAGTGGCAGCTAAGTGGGGGTCTTCGTACAGCTGCGCCATGGCCTGGAAGAAGACTGCACCGGAAGCCACTTCAGGAGCATTTTGCTCCCATAGTCTGAGAGCCCAGGCCTGGGGTTCACCCTGCAAGAGGGAGATGATGAATCCGACCTTCATGCTTTCCAGAGAAAATGTGCGTGACTGCAGTCCTAGGTATAAATCGCACGCACTTCGGAAGACCCAGAACTTGCGCCGGTCCCCGGAGAACTTGTCTGGCAGCGGGACCTTGGGTTCCGAGGGCAGGGCCACAATGGTACGGCCCGCAGAAGCACCGGAGGCCGGAGCGGTGGAAAGTTCCTGCACCCGCTCTTCTAGCCGGGTGTATCCTTCCTGTAGATTCTTGACGGCTTGGGTCAGGCCGGCAAGGCGTGCACACAAGTCATCCATGGCGGAGCGGGTTCCCTGCGCAGACTCAGTCATGGCTGCTCGTTTCTGTCACGTACCTGACGGTGGAGTCTGTCTTGTGCAGGGAACAACCGCTCTTGCGCACCCGATTCAAGGGCCCCTGGTAGTGGGGACAGAGGCCCAAGAGTGTGCACGTGGGCGCGCACGGGAGCACGCGAACGTGCACGGGAATGGTTAGCCGGGGTCGGTGCAGGTAGCAGAACAGCAGGTCAGGACAAGCCGGGTCAACAGGAGGCAGAGGCAAACACAGGAACAGGTATCAGAGGCTGAGGCTTACAGGTCGGGAACGCTGTAGAACGAGCAGCACTTGTCTCCAGAGTCTCCAGGTTTAAATAGGCCCGTTTGGCGCCGTTTCCGGCACGCGGGAGCGCACGGGAGCGCGCGAACGCGCACAAATGTGCGCACCACCGCGGAAATGCCAGGACTGGGCAGGAATTTGTTCCTTTTCCTAACACCCTGTCACTCCGTATCCATCCGGTCTTTCATGTGAGCTTACTCAAACCGGTAGTCAAGGATCTTTTCCCTGAGCGCAACACAGCACCCCCAGAACCGGTCTTGGTGAACGGAGAAGAGGAATTCGAAGTCGAGGCCATCCTCGACTGTAGGAAAAGAGGAGGAGACATTCAGGTCCTAGTTAAGTGGAAAGGCTTTGGACCAGAGGAGAGCTCCTGGGAACCTGAGGAGAACTTACAGGCAGAGGAACTGGTCAGAGCCTTCTGGAGAAGACACCCGACCAAGAGAGCCCGTTTGGGCATCCAGAGGCTGCCCCTTGGGGGGGGGGGCAATGTTAGGAAAATGGACATTCCTGGTCGTTTCTGGCCTCCCGTGCGCATGGCGCCAATAGCAGCCATTTAAGCAGGACAGCACCAGGAGGCAAATGCTGTCCGTTCTACAGAGTTACCGTGACTAGTGACCCCGTGTCTGCTCTGAAGTGACTTCCTGCATCTGTGACCCCGGCTATCTTTGGACTTTGTTTGCTTTCTGCCTGCCCTGACCCTCGGCCTGTCTACGACTTCTCTCCTGCCTGATCCTGTGTACTTCTGCTGCCCGCACGTTGCCGACCCTGCATGCACCCCGACCATCCGCTTGTCTCATCCTTCTGTACTGCATTGCCAGCACGTTGCCGACCCGGACTGTACCACTACGCTTCTGCCAAGCATGAGCTTCAGTGGACCTTCACCCCCACCAGTGACCAAGTCCAGCCCTCGTGCCCCCCTGTGCTCCCAAACTCCCTGTCTACACTACCAGGTTTGCAAACCAGGGCCATAAGAGAGGTTGTCCCCTGCATAAGTCAGACTCGACCACCAGGTACGTGACACCAGTGCTCTAAAAACCCAAAGCCCTCCTCCTTACACCAGGTCTTTAGCCATGCATTCAGGGCTCTAATCTCCCCCTGACGTTCCTGTGTTGCGTATGGCACAGGCAATATTTCAGAGAATATTGCCTTGGAGGTCCTTCCCTTCAACTTGCAACCTAATTCTTTAAATTGGTTCTTAAGGAGCCTCCACCTTCCATATATTCTGTCATTGGTTCCAACATGGACCAAGACAGCCGGGTCATGCCCAGCCCCTCCCAGTAATTTATCAAGCCAGTCCACCACATGCCGAACCCTGGCTCCAGGGAGACAGCAAAGCATTCAGTTGAGGCGATCCTGGACAAAAAAATATTCTATCAGTCCTTCTAATTATAGAATCCCCAATTACCACCAACTGTCTAGGCCTACCTGCACTACCCCTACCACCCCTAATAAATAGGCTGCTCTCCCGGGGGCAGCAGTGACATCTAGGGCTGCCACCTCCACATCCCACATCTTCACTCAACTTGGCAAATCTGTTAGGATGCTCAAATCCAGGGCTGGCCTTCCTTTTCTCTGAGCCCCTATCACTCTCTCTAACTGTATTATCCCATCTACCTACCTTATAATCCTGACTTACCCCTCCACCCTCCCAATTAACCCTACTAGCCACCTGCTCAGTGAGCAGAGGACCCCTTTCAAGGTTGACAGTTCTGCCCAGCATTGCAGTTTGCTCCTCCAGATCTCTAATGCGAGCTTCCTGAAGGGCAACCTGCTCACATCTGTCACAGCGGTATCCATCCTGGAGCTGTTGCTCCATAGTTGCATACATGCAGCACACTGTGCACAGTACAAAACCTTCAATCTTGCTAGCACACATTTTCCCAGATACAACAACACCAATAAGAGGAATTTTCAGATGTTGCTTACAGGTTTGAAGACTCCTGTTATAATCTCCTGTTTTAAACTCTGGTTTTTAACTCACCACTTAGTCAAGGTCCACTTGGTCAGAGGTCCAGCAAGCAAAGAGGTAGCAAGCTCAAGGATGAGGAAGCTCAGAAATTAGTTCTACAGAGAGTTTTATAGGAATTGGATCACCTGTGACCAATTTACCACTCCCCTTAATTAGTAATCTGAAGGAAAGAAAGTCTGTTGTTTTTCAAAAGAACTAGCTGACCTGCAGATTTAGTTGTTACAGTGATGAAACACATCATTTACCACTGACAGGGGTGTTTACAATGGTCAGCTTTTATTTATTTATGTAAAACCTTTATACAAAAAGGAAGAAAACGTTTTGCTGTAAGTGCTTATAAAGTGTTAGCAGCAGATTGGCTTCAATTTGTTAGTGTATCTAAATCTACAAATACATCTAACACTCCCCTCCCCCAAGAGGGACAAGGCTGCTGTCCAAAGGGGCTCCCTCTGCTTCTTCATTCAAAGTGGAGCACTCTAATACAGGAGGTGTGTTACTGGCCAGATCACCAGGTGAAAACAGGCTATAAAAAAGAAAACTAAGGCAGCCACCACATGTAATGATTGGTAAGCTGCAATATACAACAGCTAATTAACCAGTGTTATCTCACACATAAAGTGTAACTAATAATTGTGACAATACAGTGATCCAAATGAGTACTAAGCAGTCCATATATAATCAAATAGTTATTTTTCTTGAATAGTCCATGCGTAGTGAAAGTGACATCCGGTGAAATATCCCCACCACCACAGAAGTAAATAGGGTACTCTTACCAGACAAAGCTGATAATCAAGATTTATTATTATGTGAGAATCAAACACCTTGAGCCTTCACCGAACAGTGAAACATATAGTTGGGCACTCTTACCCTAAAACGATTAACATAAAGCCCATATGTTGCATAGTCCAATTTCTCGTCCACAGCAAATTTTCGGGAAAAGCTTGAGCTCAGACATATGAGATAGCCACCACAGGGAGGGGTAAACAAAGAGAACTCCACATAGTGTAAATCCATTAAAGAGAAGACTAATTTATTTAAAATAGTGCACTTAGATTAATGCCATAGACTTAGGCAAAATCACACAAGCGATGTATACACAGGCTGGGCGCAGTACTATATAGCGGACACCCTCTAACCCCACGTGTTTCATCACTAGGGGACTTCAAGTGGGGTATGGGTCCTATCCTCAGTACTGCGCTATTTATAATAATCCATAGGGGACTTTAATTGACAATCCGCCCACACCTGATATTGGCGTGAGTTTCAAGCCTCATATTCAGTTGTCCTAAGCCTATCATTGTTGGTTCACAGGACATGTGACCCCCCAATGTCCGGTCCACAACATAGGCTCAAGAATTGTACTCAAAGTATGTTACAGCTGGGCATCGTTATACCACAGTTATAAATCTCATGATACAGCCATTGTGTGTATACACTGAACATAACAAATAAAACTTCCATTGGTAATGACAAAATGTTAAAAGTATTATTAAAAACAAAATTTAATCGAAACACAATGTGGCAACAGGCGTGGAAATGTGGCCAAGGTAGTCACTTCTGGATAAAACCGGAAGAATACAAAATCGGACGGCCGGACCAATCAGGTATCTAGAGGTTTGGAAGCAACCCAATTTCCGGGGGACACTGCCACCAAAGCGGGCACAGCCCACCAATACAATCCAATCAACCTAACAAGTCCTCGCCAGTGTCCGCAAATTTGGTCTACATAATACATAAATCCCGGCAACTCATATATAATATGTATATTTTACATTTCATACACTATATATGTCAGAGTCGTCATATAGGAAGAATAATCACCCCAAATATAAATTGAAATATGCATTAAGAAAAAGCATTGAAAAAGATATATGTAAAACAAGAGGAGGGGGAACCACAAAGTGTGGACACCAGGACTCTATCTCCAAATTAAATAAAATAAGAATTTAAAAATATGTAAACAGTATACATTACATTAACCCCTGATATGAATTAAAACAATTAGGAGAATAAATGTATGGGAAATAATTAAAAGACACACCTACGTCTTATGTGTGGGAATAAAGGCCTATTAGCATATGTATATTCAACATACATACATAATCATGATTAAGCGAGCGAAGGTTCGTGAAACGCGTTAATCCATCTGCACATTTCTGACATGCCTTGTATGTTCCTGCCTGTACATTTTATGGATGTTATCTTGAAACTTTGGACTTTTCAGTAAAATCACTACTTAGGTTTCACCTCTATTGAGTGCCGTCACAACTCTTTGGATTGAATCGTTGCACAGCTTGTGCACTGGATGAGCACCTGAAGGTTAGGTGATTATTATTCACCTGAGTGGCTTCCTCCATGCTTGTTGATTTCTGCAATCCTCAAGCAGCTTTGTGAACACTTGTACCAACATAGGGGACCTCCAAGGGCAAAGTAGCAGACAGGCCACAGGTATAGTACAATTAAGAACACATTCTAAAAATGATCATTCTTGTAAGGGGTCCCCATTGATTCCTAAAAAAGTTTTGTATTTTATCATAATTGGTGTGGTTGTGCTCATAAAGTCCATGAACTGTGGTTCAAGAATTTTTTATTGCATACATTGTGTGTTACACAATGGTTGAAAAGGTAGGCTGTGGAGGAGTTCTTATGTTTTGCTGATGGCTTCTTCAGGAGAAGTGTGTTCTGAAGCAAAAAAGGAAACATAATACATGTAAGCAATATAAACATCTGTATGTATGTGTTGATATATCTGGCCTCTAGGACACAACACATCCTGCAATAATGACTTGAGACACCATTGTATACATGAGCAAAACCTGCTTAATCATAAAACAAAATATTAAAAATATTTACCAAAATACCAAGATGATTAATCTGTAGGGACCACTTTTGAGTCATCAGCAAAAAAGGCCAGCTTATTATCTATTCATGTGTCAGTTAAGTAATGATAGGACTGAAGAGAACCAAGCAATATACTGACCTCTGTGGAACACCAGTGCAAATTTTAGTCCATTTTGAATATTTATCCCATTGACCACCATGCTTTTTCTTCCATCCTTGAACCTGTTCCTTACCAATATACATACATCTTACTCTAATACTTCAGACCTAAATTTTATTCCAGTTTATTATAAGGATTAATGGCCAAATTATTTTTCAGAATACAAAATATATTACATCAACAGTTTTTCTAACATCCATTTTTTTTCCTTCTAAATGCTGATCATATTTATTAGACATGACCTATCTTTCTTGAATCCTGTACGTTACCATTTGTTTGCTGGATACCATAGCATCTGGATGTCAGGAAACAACTGTCTGCTAAAAGTTACTTTTACCAATGACTTCACCATACTTGCAGTATGTTGTAATTCACACACAGATTAATGATCCATTTATCTATAAATGATCTATTACACTTTTCTCTCGACTGACTTCTTTGGGGGTTATGTAAGGTAGATTGCAATGTCCTGGATAGCTACTAATTGTCACCTGATCCTTTCCAAATTGTTGGTACCATACAGTAATGGGGAACCCATTATCTAGAAAAAATTCTCAATTCCATGGCCAGCATTAAAATCAAACTAGTCTGAACTCAACAGAAATGCTCTTTGCGATAAATGGTTTTGACATTTTAAGATTGAGGTTTAAACTCTAAAAGGGCCCCAATTATTTATACTCCTGGCTTCTCTGCTGGTAGAAGATATAATATTGTCTCTATATCTGTTCGGTCTGGAACAATTGCTATTTTTACAGACACACACAAACAATGCTTCTTGTTGCATATATTAATACTTTGAAGTATAATGAAGACATTAGATGTACCATACCAAAATTGAGTTTACTGAGTGTATAAATATTACATGACTAACCAAATCTCTGTCAGCCTCCAGTCTCAGTGTGCAGTGCCAGCTGTAAGCCTGGATTCAGGAAGAGCATAATACAGGGTCAGCCAGCTTGCTGCTTCTCTTGTCTTCCATGTCCAGATGGAGAAATATCTAATGAAACAGGTAATATTCTTCATTTAAGACATCTATAGACATATGCTATTACATAAAGTAGAAGTAAAGTGTCCTGGGTGGAAGTAAGCTCTTGTTATAATGTGCAAGTGGGCACAGCACACTAAGGACCCTTTCACACAGGTCAGTTTTTGATCAGTTTTTTTTTAGTTAATATAAGCAGAAAAAAAAATACATAAAAAATACATTCCTTTAAATGCTATTGAACTTTTCACATTAGTCTGTTGAGTTTCAGTCGCGTTTTTAGTCTGCGTCCTGCATTTTTGGTGTGGTAAACATAAACTACCAAAAGCGCTCCTCTCTATTAAACTGAATGTAAAACCACAGGAAAAACGCAGCAAAAAGCCACCAAAAACACAAAGCACCTGTAGTAAGTACTTTGTCAAGTCCCATGTCCATGGGAAAAATGCAACGCAAATGCAACAAAAACATGTTAAAAATGCAACGCACCACAGCAAAAACATGGCAAAAATGCATATGCAACTGAGCAGTGTGAAAGCAGCCTTTTTAATAGTGTCCTATTTAAGCGATGATGGGTCCAGGCTTGCAGTTGTAGCTATGCCCCATGCTGCTTCTTCCAGGCCATTGGGTAGCCTCTGATGATGCAGCTCCAGAACATGAGCTACATTGTCTCCAGCACCCTGCTCCATTCTCGGGGATTGATCTGACAGTGTACTCTGCCCAAGTAGTGTACATAGAAAATAAACAATTGGTAGAACCAAGGAGAAAATGTTTTTTAATAAAAGGGACTATGCGTGTCTCTTCTGCCAAACTCCTAGCATTTTGTTTATTGTGGGACTTATGGGAAAATGTATATTCTTTTTTAATTCAGAAAATAGGAAATATTGCTTAGGGATATTCATATTTATCTTCCCAAGCCAGTAGCTATTTCCTCTTTTTTTACCAGACAAACTTTCAAACCTGTGCTTAGAGAATTTGGAAGCTGCCATTGCTGAATTCTGGTTCCAGAAATGATAGTTGGCTAGCAGCCCCAAATGTCTTCCTCCCCTCTTCTGCATGACAGCCAACTGAGAGACTGCTACCCCCACCTGACCCAGACAGGAAACTCACAGAGAAGAATACAAGCCGAATCCCACTCTCACCTCCATCCATATTTTTATTGTCCCTTTAAGAATAGGAGAGAGAAGATTTTTTATTCAGTTAATTTGTTGTTTTCCCAGACTCTATATTGAGGTGCAGGTTTTTTCCTTTATTGGCCCTAAGTCTGACCTGCTGGAGGTATTTTCTAGTCAGAAAGTTCCAGCTTTAAGGTGGGTTTACGGACCTAGCTCAGAGAGCTTCTTGGGAACACGAGTCACCACAGAAGCCTCTGAAGTATCTTCCCCTGTCTGTCTTTGGGTTGTTCAAGGAGTCCTATGGATTCATACTATGACTGCTGTATCTGCTTATCAGATGAAATTACAAGGTGCACCGTGCGTTTTAATCTCCTGAAATGCTCAGGGTGGCTGAATGTGGTCATTTCCAGCATATTGGAATGCAGAAACAAATTATACAGCATCTTTTTGGACACTGGTGTATTTCGACTGGTCTTGTCACCCAGGCCCAAGAAAGCAAATTGGAGCAGATTGAAACTGAATATTATGATAAAGCTAGTTTTTCAAAAATGTTTGTCTTTTTGTTCTATAATATAAGGATGTTGACTATGTACTGTATGTCCCTTTGTTCTACCTTGAGATACAGGTGGGGGGTAAGAGAGGTGGAAGCTTTGTTCTAATGTCTATACAAGGTTTTGCTTGTTAGGGGACTTTTCCTATACTTTCTCCTCTTCACCTTATGTGAACCTTCACTTCTCATGTGGTTTTCTTTAACTGTGAATGCCTCCTACAGGTATATCTTGATTACACTGGTTGGATACAGGCAAGTCTTTAGTTTGTTTCCACTATTTTGTCTTTTTTTGTGTCTCTTCATATCCAACCAGTATTTTGGCTTGAAAAGGCTTCTGTTTAGGTATTCTAGGCCCACAAAACAAAGCCCATAGTCTAGAATGCTTTGACTCAATTTTACCTAAGAATAGGTTTTATAATGCCACTGACATACATGACAGTGTATGTAATGATGGTTATTGTAGGGTTGCAATACACATGGACTGCAGCTTTAGCAGCTTTCATTTTAGACTAATTTCATACTGGCATTGAAAGCAGGCATTTTTAGTGCCCCTCATACACCTATGCAAATGATACTATGGAGAGCACACAGTGCTATTCACATTATCAAAACATGAAGCATTAGCATCACGTTGGTTCAAAAATTGAAGCCTCATGTACAATCTGGAGGAGTTTGAAGCCTTTCAACGTCTTCCATTCAAGTCTATGAAATGCTCTGCAAACACATTGGCAGGCATTTGCAGGGCGGTTGCAGCACATTAAAATGAGTCACACAATGCCCTGTAATAATAGAGGAAATCATAGAGTGTCCTGCAGTCACTTCCTTCTATGCACTTCCTGTTTGTGCTGCTTGAAGAGGGATGACATCAATGTGCCTCTGCTCATACATAAACATTGGATAAAGTATAGTAAAGTAATCCATGCTGCTGCCTTCCCTGCTAATGGAATATGCACAGGAAACATTCACCATGACAAGCCACACCTCAAATTGTTTATTTTCTGTAATGTCACTTCCCTTAAAAAAAGCAAAAAAAAAAAAAAGCAAAAGGCGTTTGTGGAACAGTTTAAACGCGCCTTAATGTGCATCAAACGCATCAAAACCATGCATAGGGCATTTGGGGAGTGTTTTTAAAGCATCACTAATGCTTGTAAAATGCCAGTCTAACTCTCATACTAAAGAGCATTAATGCCAATCTAATGCCCATACTAAAGCGCATTAATGCTATAGGAGCATTTGATAAGAGTTAGAAATTTAGTCAACTGTGAACAAGCCCTTAACCACCTAACGCAAATCGCCATTTATAAACGGTGGCTGCTTTAAGTGGAAGTTTCGGGATATAGCCTGCGGCTGCAGGCTATATCCCGGTACAGTTTTTTAGAGCAGGCGGTCGGCTATCCGGCAACGACAGGCTCAGGAGCTGCTCAGTTGTTATCCCGGACCGCGGGAGGGGACACCCCCCCTCCCGGCGCCTCCTGCCGCTGTTCTCCAGCCTCCCATCTCACTGGGAGACCGGAGCTCATATCCGGTGTGTCCGCCGGCTAGGGGGAGACCTTAAGGAAACTGGAAACAGCTCCGATCAAGTCTCCTTCGTCAAATTCTGGAAGCGACATCACAACGTCACTTCCGGTTTACTCAGCGCACGGTGCAGGTTTTTAAAAAAATGACAGTATTCAGAATCACAGTTTTTGATGATCTGAATACTGTGAAGTGCAAAGGAGGGAGGGAATAAAAATGTAAAAAACTTTAAAGCGCCACCGTCCCCGCGAGCTCGCGTAGAAAAGAAAACGCATACGTAAGTCGCGCCCGCATATGAAAACGGTGTTCAAACCATACATGTGAGGTCGCAATCGCCAGACTGTGAGCAATAATTCTAGCAAAAGACATTCTCTGCACCTCTAACCTGGTAACCGTTAAAATGTTTTAAAGCATCGTTATGGAGATTTTTAAGTACCAGAGTTTGTCGCCATTTGTGCAATTTTCAACCGTAACATGTATGATATCTATTTATTCGGCATAACATCCTCTTTCACAATATACAAGAAAACTGGGCTAGCTTTGCTGTTGTCTTATTTTTTAACTCAAAAAAGTGAAATTTTTCCAAAAAAATCACGCTTGAAAGGCCGCTGCGCAAATACTGTATGACAAAAAGTATTGCAGCGATCGCCTTTTTATTCTCTAGGGTGTTTGAAAGAAGAAAAATATAATGTTTGGGGGTCCTAAGTAATTTTCTAGCAAAAAAAAAAAAACTTTTTAACTTGTAACCAACAAATGTAAAAAAGGGCTCTGGTGGGTAAGTGGTTAAAGCACATCCCTAACACAAGCACTTTTTTCATTTTTGAAAAGAGTAGGGTAAAATAAAATAAAAAAACACCTTGACAGTTCTTTTCCAGTCTATAACCCATTAAGCATATTTCCCTTTACATTCATAAGAGATTTTAATGATTGGGTTTACATATACTTTATGGACTTGTGTAGATGGGCTTCAGCCTAAGAAGGAGTCAAGTGCAGTATGTTTTAAAATGCTTCTGAGATGCTTTGATGCACATTTGGGTTGCTTTAGGTTGCCTTTCAATTGCTTAAGGAGTTGCTTCAAGATTGCATCAAACTGAGATTTATCTTTTATATTTATCTAAAAATCGAATTTCTGCCGTTGCTGTTCCTTTCTGGTGGAGTGTACTCAATTAAAGTGGGTGAAGACAACAGATCACCCTAACATGTACAGCGAAGGGAGAGGTTTGCCAGAGATTGAATTTACAGGTTTCAAGTTAAACCATTACAGCTCTATGGTCTGTCTGTTACCTGTGCAGACAGTCTCTTCACCTAAACACCCATTGGAGCTCCCGCTCTATGTACACTCTTTCTATTTTTATTCTACCAACCCATGGCTTCCTCCAGGGAAAAAAAAAACCTGAAGTGGGCTTGGGGCATTGTGGTGATCAGGGAACCCAACTAGACTCATGCCACAAGAATTCTGACACCTGTCAATGGCAACATTTTTCTGGAGCTAAAACATTTTTTTTTTTAGCTTTGGATAGAGTGAAGAGGGATTAAAGCTCCTGTCAGGTTTTTATTGCTGCCTGCGCAATTGGGTAAATTCACCCTTTCTAATTGTCTGTTTACTGTTAATATCGAAAGTGAAAGTAGAATAAAATGCCAAATTTTGGGTTGACATCAGAACACGCATAGTGGGGAAATCTTTCAATGAGGACTCCTGGTTTTACACCACTTTGGAGGAGTTTCCCCTCACTTCTTGTTTTAGCTATAGGACAGAAAGTAAAGAGATATCCAATGAGACACCTATGGAAAATAAATGACAGGGGTTATAACCCTCCTTCACTCTATCCAAAATGTAAAAAGAAATGTTGCTTTTAGTTACACTTTAGCCACATAAACGGTCCCAAACTGGATGGCATGTACATGTCATCCCAGACTGGGATCGATCGATCTATCTACAGTATCTATCGTTCTGCATACTAGGAGTTAAGTCCATATTCTGCTATAATTATTTCTTACTTTTTCACATATAGCTTTTCTGTTTTACTCATATTATACAACACATGTATTACTAAAATATACATATGACTTGAGTAAAATATACATATTGTGCATAATTAATGGGTATTGTGTGCCCATCATATCTTCTTTTTTTCAGATTTCATTGAATGTATAAAATGTGACCAAGACTTCTGGTCCAATAACAATAAAACTGCTTGCATTCCTAAAGAAGTGGATTACCTATCTTTTGGAGAACCTCTTGCAGTCACATTCTCCACAGCAGCCTCTCTGGGGATCTTTCAAACCATTATAGTTACACTGGTGTTCATCAAATACAAGAATACTCCTATAGTGAGAGCCCAGAACTTAGAAATGAGCTTCCTTCTCCTTATCTCACTATTGCTGTCTTTTATTGGGACCTTTACATTTATTGGTGAACCCTCCACCACCTTATGTGTCCTTAGACAAATGGTATTTGCTATCAGCTTTGTTCTGAATATCTCATGTATATTAGTTAAGACATTAGTTGTCATTATTGCCTTCACAACAACAAAGCCCAACCAGAGTGTGATGAAATTCTTCCAGCCCTCTCATCAGAGGGCACTGGTGGGCCTGACCACTTCTGTTCAGATTATAATCTGTATTGGGATCTTATCATCTACATCGTTGATTATAAAGAAGAACAGGGATGCTGTAATAACAAAGATAATTCTAGAATGCAACCGGGAATCTGAACTGGCATTTCTTATGGCTATTGGATATATTGGGTTCCTGGCGCTGGTTTGTTTTGCTCTGGCCTTTCTGGCTAGGAATCTGCCTGACAATTTTAATGAAGCAAAATTTATTACATTCAGCTTGTTGGTCTTTGTCATGGTCTGGGTGTGCTTCATACCTGGTTATTTGAGTACGAGTGGGAAATATGTCACTGCTGTAGAGATATTTGCTATCCTCTCATCTGCTACTGGCCTGCTTGTGTGTATTTTCTTCCCAAAGTGCTACATTATAGTGCTCCAACCATCTAGGAACTCTAAGAAAAACCTTATTGGACATTCCTACCTTAAAAAATAAATGTATATTGACAGAACTTGGTCCACAGTGTTTTAGCATACATAAATCTTAGAGCTACGGAAGACGAAGAATTTATATTTTTCTGTATGTCATCATATACTCACATTTTTGGAAAGACTATCACATGACTTCAGTGTATAAGCATATCATGATCATGATCTTTATCATTATTAGGAAAAGTATGAGTAAGACCCACCTCGAAAAAATAAATAAATATACATATATATAGTCACTATATAGTTAAAAGTACACGCACATGAACTTTAATGGCATCCCAGTCTTAGTCCGTAGGGTTCAATATTGAGTTGGCCCACCCTTTGCAGCTATAACTGCTTCAACTCTTCTGGGAAGGCTGTCCACAAGGTTTAGGGGTGTGTCTATGGGAATGTTTGACCATTCTTCCAGAAGCGCATTTGTGAGGTTAGGCACTGACGTGGGCAAGAAGGCCTGGCTCATAGTTTACACTCTAATTCATAACAAAGGTGTTCTATCAGGTTGAGGTCAGGACCCCCAAGAATGGGTTAACAAGGGGTTAAAAGCGCCACCGCTCGGTGCTTCAAGCAGTGCATAAAAGAACGACATTCCATCAAAAAATGTTTCATAAAAATTAAGTTCATAAACTCAAAAAGAAGTGTCCATCATAGTCCAAAAGAATCCAATAAAGTGAACACATATAAGGTGCTTCACTCATACACTCCAGAAAAAATCTAATATTTCCTCCACCAGTGCTCCAATATACTCAGTGGTCACCCACAGGAATATAGCTTACCAGAAATAACCTTTCAAACAGCATGTCAAGCCGTGCTCTTTATCCAGACCTCAGCCGTTGTATTATCGCAGGCAAGTTACCACTCAGATAGGGAGACAAAGCATAGAACTCTCATAGTGCAATATTGTCTTAAAAAATGGATCCTTTTATTCTAAAATGTTATGCGCTTACAATGTTTAAAAACAAACAGAGCAATAGTTACTCATAGGCTGTGATGTCCCCGTTTCATAATGCGATCCACCAAACATGCATGCAGCCTCCTCTCAAGTTGCCGTATAGTTATTCCCCTAACATTTCGTCATTACAGACTTGCTCAAAAATGATCAATTTTTTATGACAATATTGCACTATGTGATTTCTATGCTTTGTCTCCCTATCTGAGTGGTGACTTGCCTGCAATAATACAACGGCTGAGGTCTGGATAAAGAGCACGGCTTGACATGCTGTTTGAAAGGTTATTTCTGGTAAGCTGTATTCCAATGGGTGACCACTGAGTATTTTGGAGCACTGGTGGTGGAAATATTTGATATTTTCTGGAGTGTATGAGCGGAGCACCTTATATTGCACATGTTCACTTTATTGGATTCTTTTGGACTATAATGGACACTTCTTTTTGAGTTTATGAACTTAATTTTTATGAAACATTTTTTGATGGAATGTCATTCTTTTATGCACTGCTTGATTATTTTATTGCAATTTATCGCATGGTATAATTATTATTTAATTTAGATGCGCTGCTGTAAAATACTATGATTTAACTGGCGTTTTTCACCTTATTTTTATGTCTTATCATCTAAAGCAGCGGCACTATAATTCTTTGGGATTTGGGATCATCAGCGCGGGTTTAGTATATTTTAATACAATACTGTATATACTGTATACACACATACATTTTTTTTAACATGGTGAAACATATTTAAATTAATAATTACTAATGAAATAATTTAAGTCAAGTTCAATATTCAACCCTTTAGGTGTTAATGTATTTAATAAAAAAATCTATTTGGTTTCTCTGTGTGATAAATCCCTCAGTATATTAGATCCTCTCCAAGTAGAATACACTATGTCAATGCTACAAAATTGTAATAATGTAGGATCCCTGTTATGCACATTTCTAAAATGTAAAGAAACACTGTGTTGTCTGAGGCCATTTTTTATGTTCGGAAATGCCTTTCTTAAGGGGTCGTTTGGTATGCCTAACATAGTGTAACACACATGACCACCACAATAAATATACGACATGCGTCGTATTGCATGTGATGAACTCATTGATGGTGACTGCATTACCACCTCCACCAATCTTAAAAGAGGTGCGGCCCTTATTGCTAGTTCTAACAGTTCTGCATGATACACACTTTCTACAGGATTAAAATCCCTTTTTATCAAAGTGCAGTTTTTGCTGTCCAGGTGGATCCAAAATTTTCCTTACCACCCGATCCAATTGCAGTGCAGAACAGGTATCAACCTTTAGCACAATATGAATATGATGATGAATATGAGTATAGGGGGAAGGGATGGAGAATCCCAAAACATAACTTTCATCCTCCAAAACATCAGGGAGGGAGAAGGGGAGGCCCTCTCCAATATATATCCAACAACAGAGAGCCCCCACAAAGAAACAGAGAGGTTTAGGGCAGGAAGACAAAAACAATCCATGCAAGAGAACAAGGGACACCAAAATGATGCAATATATAATCTGAGCAAAGTGAAGCTTGATCATAAAGAGCCTAATATGGTGAATATGGGATTAAAATGCTCCCCTAAATAAATTTGAGGTCTATATAGATACCCACAAATTCATAAGCAAGTTAAATATGAAAAAATATTTCTTAAGACACCCTATGGAGACAGGGAATACAGCTATTGCTAGCTCCCAAGCGGTGGATGGTGATTTACGTAATAAATCTATATTCAACCCCCAGATAAGTAATAATCATTATATTGAAGTGTTCAAAAATGTAGTACTCAAGGATTTAGAGAATACCCGTGCAAATTAAAAATATAAACCCAAGTACATCACAGAAAGTATAAAATCATTAGAAAAAATGAACCTCAGTCACATCACTCCCAGTAACAAAATGGGGTCCTGCTGTGCACATAACGCAGACCTCATGCGTGCTCTCACCTATTTTTTCTTCCGTTAAAAAAACGGAACAGGCGAAATACGGATGTTAGCGGATGATCCGCTGACATCCGTTTTTCACCCAAAAACATGTTCAGTTCAGTTTTTTAGTTCAGTTCAGTCACTTTTTTTTTTTTTGTAAAAAACGGATAAAACACGGATGTCAGCGCACATGAAAACCAATGCAAAAATTGATATCTGTATCCGTTCTTTTACAAAAAAAAAATTAACTGAACAAAAAAAAGAAACACCCGTGTGAAAAGACCCTTACTCTGTCCTTCCAGTACCATGTGACTAGGCCATAGATCTCCATAACTTTAGTCTGCTCCCGGTTGTTATAGGAGATGGACTGCTAGGGAGGAAGCCATAACATTGACTCCTTCACTATCTAATGACTGGTTGCTTGTACCATGTTCATTCACTTGGTTACCCATAGCAACTACACTTCTCTTCCTTATCTTGTCAAGTTAACATTTGTAGTAGTGTTACTTCACACCCCATAGTGCAATTACAGAACTGAATATGCCAGAACGATCATGCACCCCTTGGAAAGACTCAGACCAGGCTCATAATGGTTAATATAACTTTTACCCTAGAAATGCAGCAAGATAATATAGAATAAACAATTTCCTTTCCCTAATCCTGACTAAGATAGCATGGTAGCCCAGGCATACCTCCATGACTTGAGAGTCCATATAGGCATTCTCCATTACTTGGATGCTGTCCGTGGCTCTTGGTATCTTCAGCTCCTTGAGCTCACAGGTAGGGTTTCATTCTTCCAACACTGCATTCTCCACTCCGGCTCTTAGTTCCTCTCTTGGTTTAGCAGTCCCCCTTTTTATAACACAGATGGGCCCATCAAAACCAACAGCCCAGGAAACTGAGCCAAACATGTTTTTAACCCTATCCCATCCTGGCTTGGTTGCAGGAACTAAGGAAACACATTTCAACCTGCCTTTGTACAGTTCAAATTTTGGCCTATTGCTGATGAGGCCTCCCATCTGATATCCTTCATTTGAAAAAAATGAAAGGAGCTGAGAGGGAAATTGTCAGCCAAACAGGGCCAACATCCGATCGGATGCAGGCACTAGTTGGGAATTTTGACAGTTGGCGGGCCCAGCTGCGAAAATACAATAGCCACAGCAGAAGATTCGCCAATTTATGCTATGTAGCGTGGAGGAAGTGATCTTTTTCTAACAGTATACAGCAGGTGTAGGCAATTCATTTTCTCAAGGGGTCACATGAGGACCTTGGACTGTTGTGGAGGGCTGAACTTAATTCTGCTCGATAATAATTTTGGGCCTGGTAAAGCCTGTAAGTACAAAAACACAGAACACCTGATGTTAAGAATAATATATAGAACTAACTACTCATAAAATATGTCACTTTCAAATGGGCAGTTGGGTGGTAAAAATGGGTGGCTGATCCAAAGTTTTACCACCCTCAATGAAGGAAATAAAGAAAAAAATACCTAGATGAAGGCTTAATCTAGGTCAGTGCCAGGGTTAGTGCTAGGGTTAAGGTAAGGGTCAAAGGTTGGGGGTCAAAGGTCAGAGTAGGTATATTTTGTAAACTTTTAAAAAATGCATTTTGACTGTCAGTGTGTTTCTACATAGGATAAAAAAAAGCAAAATGCTCACTATTGTTTCTCAGCCCTATTATGGGTACAAACAACAAAAAACATACACTATATTGTCAAAAGTATTGGGACGCCTGCCGTTACAAGCATCCCAGTCTTAGTCTGTAGGGTTCAATATTGAGTTGGCCCACCCTTTTCAGTGATAACAGCTTCAACTCTTCTAAGAAGCCTATTCATAAGGTTTAGGAGTGTGTCTATGGGAATGTTTGACCATTCTTCCAGAAGCACATTTGTGAGGCCAGGCACTGATGTTGGCTGAGAAGGCCTGGCTTGCAGTCTCCGCTCTAATTCATCCCAGTTCTATCGAGGTCAGGAACCTGTGCAGGCCAGTCAAGTTCCTCCACCCCAAACTCACCAAACTCTCCATGTCTTTATGGACCTTGCTTTGTGCACTGGTGCGTAGTCATGTTGGAACAGGAAGGGACCATCCCCAAACTGTTCCCACAAAGTTGGGAGCATGAAATTGTCCAAAATGTCTTGGTATGCTGATGCCTTAAGAGTTCCCTTCAATGGAACTAAGGGGCCAAGCCCACCCCCTGAAAAACAACCCCACACCATAGCCCCCCTCCACCAAATGATTTGGACCAGTGCATAAAGCAAGGTCCATAGAGAAAAGGATGAGCAAATTTGGGGTGGATGAACATGACTGGCCTGAAGTCCTGCCCTAACCTGATAGAACACCTTTGAGATTAATTAGAGGAGAGACTGCGAGCCAGGCCTTCTCATCCACATCGGTGCCTGACCTCACAAATGCTCTTCTGGAAGAATGGTCAAACCTTCCCATAGACACACTCCTAAACCTTGTGGACAGCCTTCCCAGAAGAGTTGAAGCGGTTATATTTGCAAAGGGTGAGCCAACTCAATATTGAACCCTAGTACACACAATGCATAATTCGTACGGGAATTTTCGTACGTCGAACGATTGTCCAAAATTCTTACCGTTAGCATGGTCCTTTCAACAGCTGATTTGGATTTTTTGTAAGACAAATGCTGGATGTGCAGACTATAAAATGTTTTTCGTACATCAACTCAACGTCCGATTTTCATGTTATTAGTGCGGTTTACGTCTGAAAAAAATCATAAGAGCATGACTACGCATGCTCAGAAAAGAAAGAATACATAAACAAAGCTATTCAATATATTACGTCACTTCTGACTTTGAATTCGGTCATACGAAAATTTCTGTATGGTTAGTAACCTCTTCACTTTCAACATGAGACAAGCATCCAACAAAAAAAATTTGGTCGTCCGAAAATCTAAGCGTGTGTACGAGGCTTATGACTGGGATGCCATAAAGTTCTTGTGCTTGTAAAGGCAGACGTCCCAATACTTTTGGCAATATAGTGTATGTGGTATCGTTGCAATCGTCAGGAAAAGGAGAATGTTTTTGGGTCATTCTTTAGTGGTTAGTTGTGGTAACAGCAAAAAATATACAGCTACATTTAAAAATATATATATTTTTTACTATTTTGGGTCAGTTTTCCTTTAACATTAAAAAAAAAATCAGGAGCTATCCATTACCATTTACCACCAAAAGAAGGCCCAACGTGTCCTGAAAAAAAACAAGGTATAATTCACCTGGATACTTAAAGTCGTTGTGATGATATGTACAGATTTACTAACACATGTCAAAGTTGCAAAATTGTGTTCAGGCATTACCATTTGTTTTACCCTCAGTCACTAAGGGGTTAAATAAGAATAGGCATATCCTCTGCACAAGATTAGATGTTGACATAAACACAGTTTCAACAAACTAAGCAAAAAATATACTCCTTAGTAAATCAACCTCAATAATATAAATTAAAAGCATCATCATTTAAAAAAAAAAAATCTGAAATGTGTAGTTGGGGCAATAGCTATTAATATAACTGTAAAATATGTATTTCAATATAATTCAGTCACATTTTATGTGTCCACGCCTTTAGATAAAGGAGAAATAAGACTTACTCATTCCAATGCCTTGTAGCAGATAATACACTGTTGGAGCTCCCTCTGGTGGTTTTGATAAATATCATGTGTATAATATCAAAGGCTTTATAGTGAACATGTTTATAAAGCCCGGAGATTTCTTTATTTTTTCCCCCATAGTTTGAATAGAATGTGGAAGAGCTATTGTCAGCCTTTGTCAAGTTCTTCTTGTCACCTGTGTGATGTCCCTGGTGACATTTTGTCTATGATACAGAAAGTGATGGAAAATACACAATTTTTGAGTTATCGCTGCAAAGGGAGGAATGGGGGAAATCCAATAGCATAGCTCCCAACTGCCCCTGATTTCAAGGGACTGTCCCTGATTTGGAACATTGTCCCTCTGTCCCTCATTGCTCTTCATTTGTCCCTCATTTTGGTCTAAATTGCTGCATTTGTAAATTCCAAAAGCCAATATAAATGGATAATATTGGTAAAAAAAAAGCACTTGTGGGTTTAACTAATCATTTTTTAAAATTCTCCTTTAAGGGGACGTGGCAGGGGTGTGTGTCCTAGGCCTACATACTTTTGCTAATAGGTGTCCCTCATTCCAATCTCAAAAAGTTGGGAGGTATGCAAAAGGTATCCCCAAAGTTGGGGATATCCCCTACCATTTGATGTTTTTTTCATTTCCTGCTATGGGGCTGGGAGAGGTAGTGAAGGGAAATCTCCACAAGGGGTCACAGATTGGAGAAATTAAAAAAGCCATCAGGTTTCTTAACCATCCCTTATTGTTTCCAAAACAAGTACACAAGCTTTAATGCATTCTCTGATGTACTAGTTCAAAGTTAGAGAATCTAGCAGCCTTACTAAGGATTCAAATTAGAAACAATTCATTAGAATAGTGGCAAAGTACACAGCAATGTCAAATAACAACATATACTGTATATTGTGCAGGGGTCAGGTATGTGTAAAGACAACCTATAGGTTGTATCGGCTAGGGCTAGGCAATGTACAACATAGAGGGATTGACTTATTATAGTTGGAGAGTGAAAAATCTGGTGCAGCTGTGCATGGTAGCCAATCAGCTTCTAACGTCAGCTTGTTCAATTAAGCTTTGACAAAAAACCTGGAAGCTAATTGGTTTCTATTCAAAGCTGCACCAGATTTTGCACCCTCCAGTTTTAGTAAATCAGCAGCTGCCAAGAGCACCCCTATGTCTGGCCTTTTTTCTTAGGACAGTATACCTCATGTACAAAATGTTGCTCCTCGCTAAACCCAATAAATTCTTACCCTTCATTAAAGAATGGGAAAAAGACTTGTGTTTTAGCCTTTCAGAATAAAGTTTATATCACAAATGATCAAGCCAACTCAAACTTTGAAACCTGCTACCATTCCAAACACATTTGTAGCACCCTGGTCCTAATCAGGGTTGCTATCAAATTTAGTTCTGCTAGGTGGTAACTAGCCTGGCCAATTGATAGGGGATTTCCTGATTGTTGCCCTAAGCCTGGGTTGGTGCATCGCTCTCTTCTGTCATTGGGTGGCGCTGCTGCTCTTGACACTAGAATGGCAAGATCACATTGTATCCAGGTTAGGAGTGGATATGTTTTTCCAGCCAATCAGTTGGGGTTTCTTTGGCCCCAGGGGCTGCTGGGAAAGCCTATTTACCTGGGAGGGGTCAGGTGATTGGGGGTTCTGTGCCAGCTAGACGGCTTTCTAGGTGGACGTGTGTTGAAAAGCTCCTGGCTGCGAGGCTAGAAGTCTGAGTAAATGGTTGCTAGGCAGTCCAAGGCCTATCCAGGTTGGAAGCAAGCAGTGTGGGGTTGGGGCTTCAGGCCTGGAGCCCAACCAAGTTACAGGCATTCTGCCGGATGGAGAATCGAGTTGTTGTTCTAGGCGAAGGAAAGTAGTGGCCTGCAGAGATGACCACTCGGGTCGCCAGAGGCAAGTGAGAACCAGAGGTCAGAGATAAAGGGGACCCAGTCGCCAGTGAAGGGACAACTTCTCCTGTTATCAGAGGCCAGGTTTGTGAAGTCTGAGGAAGTACCAGAGCAGCCTTGTTCACTAGCCAGGGATGGTGAAGAAGTTGGGAAAGCTTCAGTAGAATCAAGTCAGGGACCCAGCGGGACAGTATGGGTGCTGCTTGGAAGCCACAGCAGGTTAGTTGTGGAGGAGCTCTACAATGGGATACTGTGAGTTGTGATCTGCATAGAAGTTGCAAGTTCAGTTACCATAGGAGACAACGGTCTACAAATACAGTTTGCTGCAATTCAGCTTAAAGTCCCTTGAACTGTTTAGCTGTCCTCCTATTCCTATTTTTGTCTCTGAGTCTGACTAGTGTTTTTCCACTTGCCTAAGGGTGTTCTGGCCCTAACCCTCTTTCCCTCAGTTTGTTAACAGACAATAAATCTCTTTTTGCATTCTCAAAGTGTCTGGCGCCCAACTTACTCTAACTGCACTACACCCACTATGCCTAGTAACCCACACTGTGAAGAGGAATGTCAGCTCCCCCCCGACTCTGAAGGTCACCAATAGGCCTGCAGAGGTTGGGGCCATGGCTACACATTGGTACACAGTCCCCTCCCTTTGGCTACCACCTTCTCATCTCTATCCCCACTGGTGAGACTATGGGGTCCCTACGTGATTTTTTCAGGGATTGTCCCAAGATTTGCCCTTTCTGGCAGAACATTAGACTACAAAACAATCAATTATTTGAGAGTATTGAAGAGACTGATGAGGAACCAACTGGCACCACATCCAAAATCATTAATGCATTTGAGTTTTGTGGGGGAAGGGAACACAGACTAAGCTGTTCGTGGATTTTAAAGGTACCAAAAAATGCCAATATAGTGACAATTTCTAAAATTACAAAACTTTATTTGAGGACATATAAAAGTATTAAAACATAAAGTCACTCATAAGTAAACTTTGGTGTCCCAGCTCTCAACATGTTTCGCCCCACCAGGCTTCTTCAGGAGATCCATGGGGACTGTACCAAAGTCATGAATACTACAATGAGAAACATAGTAACAATTAGTACAGTTGATCATGAATATATATTGATGTATAGAATATATGTACTAAACGAAACAAACAGATAAACTGCTGATTTGGTGTACAGTGTGTTAACTAATAATGAGACAACAAATCAATCAATTATGCCAACATACCTAATAAGGTGCAATTTCTGTTCAAAAATAGAGGTGTTTTTACCTTTTGTCTATCTTGCCAACTCCAACGCCAGATCCCCATAGAAGGAAGGATAGTAATGGTCTATATAGATCAGACAAATATGAATACAACTTAATATAACTAAGAGAGGTACTCTGTGGAAAAGACCACAATGGGTGTCTCCTATACTAGGAAATTTTATGAATTGTCATTGAATTTCTACCTGAAGGTTAAAGTCTTTGAAGGACCAATGGATAGGTTCGTTGGATGTTAATCCAAAGAGCATAGCAACAGCCATACATTGCCCCATAAGGCCTGGAGCGGTCAAGCTGACAACACTTCACTCCAGTGGGATGTAATGGTCTGTGCAATCTGAAAAGTAGATATGCATAATGTCAATATCAATTGTTAGAGTAATATATAAGGGGAAGAGGGCAACAACACCTGGCTCAAATGGTTCAGAAACGGAAGACCGGATTAACCAGGTGTGACCGAGCCGAATCGGTAGCCCACAGTGAGGTGACCCATCAATTCCCCCCAATAATGAACTGGTGAGTACATTAAAGACGTTAACAGGATTTCACAAAAGTTACCTTTCAAAAGTTTGATGGAACAAAAAGGGAGAGGTAGGGATCCGCTGATATTCCTCCTCAGAAGTGTCTGACGTCAGCACTAGAGCGTGGGCAGTCGTCCGGGATGACGGTGCGCCACTTCCGGTAGGCCGATGGTGGAAGTGGCATTGCGCTCAGGCACTGAAGCCGCGACCGCCATCTTGAGAGTGGTAAACACCGGGCCCGCCTCACCAGGAGGCGATGCGGGCGCGGAGACAAGGCAATCCTGGGACATGGGAACATAAGGGCGGTGCTCCGCCCCGTTCCCGAGCCCCAGGCTAAGATGCGAACACCGCATCCTAAGGGCGCCCCCAGTTGCCCCCAATTGGCCAACAGGGGGCGACACAGAGGTGCCCCGAGTGCCCATATGGGGATCAATGGCCAGGTTGGGGAGGCAAAAGACAAGGGGTATATAAACAACCGTCAAAGTTGTGTATAACAGTGCTAGGTACACTAAACCAAATGAAGTAATAACACTCCATAGGGACCCACTGTAAATTGACCATTATGAGCATTGAGGTAAGTTAGAGCAAAAGCAGCCCAAAAAGGAAAGCTGCAGCACCTTTGCTTATTGTTGTTGGTACAAGTAATCAGCCGATAAGGCTTCTAATTAACCACTTCCCGACCGCGTGTCGTGTTTTCACGGCGGCAGTCGGGTTGCTGTGCGCGAATCGCCGTAAAAAGACGGCGATCTGCGAACGGCCACTAGGGGGCACGCGTGCCCGCCGCACTCCTGAGGAGTGTGCCCGCGGCTCGGGTGGACCCGATGTCCGCCGGCGAGCCGCGATGAGTGGCCACAGGCAAAGAACAGGGAACCGCCGATGTAAACACGACGGTTCCCCATTCTGACAGTGCAGGCATGGGAGATCTACTGATCCCTGTCACTGGGATCAGTTAGATCTCTCATGCCCATGGTAGCCCAACCCCCCCCCCCCCCCCGAAGTAAGAACACACCCAGGGAACACACTTAACCCCTAGCTCCCCCCTAGGGTTGCCACCTGTACGGGATTCACCCGGACAGTATGGGTTTAGAGTGATTTTGAATCATGTGCCCGGGTCTCCTTCCTCCTCTCTCCCAGACACATGATCCAGCCTGCACTCTGCCTCTGAGTTCTATCTGCTCAGCTGGTGGCCAGAAAGGAACATGAATAGTTAATATAATCACTCAGGCAGACGTTTTTATCTTTATTCAGCCGTTCTGCCAATCTTATCTGAGTCCCGACTTCCACATCTATAGCGATCAGCTGGCAGGGACTATTTGATGATTTTCGGGCTCAGGCGCAGTAATCCTTGTCTTGTGCTGCGGTTCCCGGCAATTACATTTCCCAGCTGATTGGTATAGAATAGGGTTGCCACCTTTTCTTCAAGCCAAACCCGAACACTAAGGCCCCTTTCACACTGGGACCGCCCGCTCGTCAGCGGTAAACTGCCGCCAATTTAGCGGCGATCTACCGCTGTAATAGCAGCGCTATGGCGCCGCTATTCGGGCGGCAGCACGGCACTTTTAACCCCCCCACAAGGGGTTAAACAGGGGATAAAAGTGCCGGCGCTTGACACTCCTGGAGCGGTGTACAGTCGCTTTGGGAGCGCTGCCCATTCAATCCAATGGCAGGGGCGGTGGAGCTCCCCACATTCCTGAAAAATCATGCTTGCAGGAGTTTAATTTTACTCCCACAGGCGCACTGCCCTGAGCCGCCTCAGTGTGAAAGGACACACTGGGTTTAATGGGGAGACGCTTTAGAGGTGCTATTTTTAGCGCAATAGCGCCTGTAAAGCGCCCCAGTGTGAAAGGGGTCTAAGGGCCCTTTCAGATGGGGTTTCTGATCAGGTCAGCCTGACAGTTTTTCAGGTGGACCTGATCAGACGCCCCATTCACATCTATGGAGCGGCAGATGTCAACGTTGACATGTCCACTGACACCCGCTGCTATCCAATCCTATCCGTGAAATCCAGACGGATGGAGGTCCTATTTTCCATATGTGTAGTGGATCGGATGAAAATGGACAGGTGGTCCATTTTCATCTGATCTCCCCAAAGAGGAGAGCGTGGCTCTGGCAGGTCTCTGCACAGTGAACGGAGACTGGCCTGTCACCCGCCTGCTCAGTGGGGATCAATGGATTGATCCCTGAACAAAACAGAGCCCACCGGACAGAAAGCCAGTGTGAAAGAGCCCACTAGTGCACTGCACTGCGCTTGCTTAACAACTCAACCCATTCAACTCAATTGGGCTGTTCTGCAACCGTGTGCAATACACATGGCTACAGCACAGTGGTGTGGAAATTTTAGGAGTTAAAAACAAGTGGTAAGGAGAAAACAACGCTTCTTCGCCACCTGTCAAATACGTCTAAAAAATTATTCACTGTGGATCACTCTTCAGAGTGCCCTGCTACTTCGTTTACACTTATGGTTGGGGGACAGTAAAAATTAGAGGTTGAGCTGTGTTTTTACTGCTACCCAACTGTTCCTCTTAAACTGCAAAGGCAGCAGAGGGGGGATGTACACACGCAATAGCCAAAATGCTTTGCATCACAGTGCAGCAATGCCTGCTGAACATGGCCCATCTAAGTGAATGAGGGCTTCCTGCATCTGTGTGCAATGTATTCAGTTGCGGGGTGCCGTTTTGGGGTTTAAACAGGTGGTGAGGAGGTGATATAACTCCTCCTCACTGCCTGTTAAATGCCCTCTGAAGAGTGACCCAAGCATGAATTGCTCTTCAGAGGGCACCATATGTGTAAATGAGCCCTAAGGGTATTCACCCATTGCAGTATATTCTGAGAAATCATCAGGGAACTGGGGACAGGAACAGGACTATTGCTGAGCCTAGGTTCAGACTAGTGCGATCGCATGCGATGTCTGAGCAATGTGAGTTCAGCCATACGCTTGTATGGCTGACCTCGCATTGGATTTGCACAGAAAAGGTGCAGGGACTTGTTTTTTTCACGCACTGGAATCGGATCACATGGAGTGTTCTCACCCATGCGATCCGATTCCTGTACAAATTCACAGTTTGCACTGCGATCTGTGAACTGTCATTAACTTTGTAATGACACCGCAGCGGTTCACAGAGGGCAGTGCCATTCGGGAACCGGCGCTGGAATCGCACCGCTTCCCACATCACTACAGCGTGATCCTAGGCTGAGCAAAAGCTCTTGTCTGCAGCAATTACAAAAAACTTCAAAACTTCTGCTCAGCTGGGGGCCAGGGGAAGGGAAAGGACTATTTAACCCCCTGGACTCAAGTGCTTACCTGCTGTGGAGATCCAGGCTGGACTGTGGCTTTATCTGCTCAGCTGGTGGTCAGGAAGGAACATGAGGAGTTAATATAATCACTCAGGCACAAGTCCTTATCTTTATTCAGCAGTTCTGACCATCTTATCTGAGTCCAATTGGTATTTTTTTATCACAAATATGAGGAAGAATATAAATCGGCCAAAACCGATGGAAAAAAATCTTTTTTTATATATTTTTTTTGGATTTGAATTTTAGCAAAAAGTAAGACATTTGTTTTTCTTTGCAAAATTGTCGTTCTTCTTTTGTTTATAGCGGCGATCAGAAATGACGCAGAGACGATCAAATACCACCAAAAGAAAGCTCTATTTGTGGGAAATAAAGGGCGCAAATTTTGTTTGCACGACCGTGCAATTGTCAGATAAAGCGACGCAGCGCCGAATCACAAAAAGTGCTCTGGTCCTAAAGCTGGAAAACCTTCCGGTTGGTAAGTAGTTAAACAACTACAGAATTTCTCCAGCAAGATTGACCATTAGATAAGCAACATGTTTAAATTATTTTACATTTGTAAAAAGTCATTCCTAATACAGTTCCAGAATCCATAGGCACCAATATCCAACATATTATTCAAAGTATTACATGTAGCGAACCACTAAAGCCAAGATACCCTGAGGGCTGATTCAAGAAGCATCAATAGGATTGGCAATCAAAGAAAAGATTTGTAGGATAACGCATCATTTAAGCCTGGATACTTAAGAGCCCCAAGATTTTGAATCCAACGAACCTCTCGTAAGAGAAGTTTGTCATAGTCTCCCCCTCTTAACATAGGGGGAACATGCTCAAGGGCAAAAAAATGCATACAGGAACTATCAAATTGATGAAAGAGACCCATATGTCTACTAATTGGCGTCTCCATCTTTTTTTTATAGACCAATGATACACGATCCCTGATGCGTTGGAAAAAAGCCCTCTTGGTCTTGCCTATGTAGTAGGCACCACAATTGCAAAACATAATATAAACCACACCTACAGATTGACAGTTTACAAAGAAACTTGGTTTGTACAAGTGACCATTAGGTAGACTGATCTGCTTAGACTCGAAGATGAATTTGCAGTAATTGCATTTTTGGCAGCTATAGGTGCCCCACTTTTTAATTGTACTCATTTTTTAAAGATCATGGTGACTATGTACCAGTTTGTCCCTAAGAGATCGAGATCTCCTAAAGGTTATTTCAGGGTGGGGTTTAATATGTTTAGATATTGACTCATCTGCCAAGAGCAGATCCCAACATTTTTGAATGATCAGATTGGCAGATGAGTCAATATCTAAACATATTAGACCCCACCCTAAAATAAGCTTTAGGAGATCTCGATCTCTTAGGGACAAACTGGTGCATAATCACCATGATCCACAAAAAACACACAGTGATACACGATCCCTGATGTGTTGGAAAAAAGCCCTCTTGGTCTTGCCTATGTAGTAGGCACCACAATTACAAAACATAATATAAACCACACCTACAGTTTGACAGACAAAGAAACTTGGTTTGTACAAGTGACCATTAGGTAGACTGATCTGCTTAGACTCGAAGATGAATTTGCAGTAATTGCATTTTGGCAGCTATAGGTGCCCCACTTTTTAACCACTTACCAACCGGAAGGTTTTCCAGCTTTAGGACCAGAGCACTTTTTGTGATTTGGCACTGCGTCGCTTTAACTGACAATTGCGCGGTCGTGCGATGTTGTACCCAAACAAAATTTGTGTCCTTTTTTTCCCACAAATAGAGCTTTCTTTTGGTGGTATTTGATTGCCTCTGCATCATTTCTGATCGCCGCTATAAACAAAAGAAAAGCGACCATTTTGCAAAAAAAAAAAACTAATTTCTTACTTTTTGCTAAAATTCAAATCCAAAAAAAAAAATATAAAAAAACATTTTTTTTCACCGATTTTGGCCGATTTTTATTCTTCCTCATATTTGTGATAAAAAAAATTCACAATTGGCGTTTATTGATTGGTTTGCGCAAAAGTGGCCGCATTTACGGATGATGAGAATTAATTTCTGGGGTTTTTATTTATTTATTTATTTTTTACTAGAAATGGCGGCGATCTACGATTTTTAGCGGTACTGCGGTATTGCAGCTGACATGTCGGACATTTTTAACACTTTTTTGGGACCAATGACATTCATTCAGCGATCAGAAATTTAAATGTCCACTGATTACTGTATAAATGTCATTGGCAGTGAAGGGGTTAACCTGGGGGGGGAGAGCTAGGGGTTAACTGTGTTCCCTGGGTGTGTTCTTACTGTGGGGGGGCTTGGCTAACATGGGCATTAGAGATCTAACTGATCCCAGTGACAGGGATCAGTAGATCTCCCATGCCTGCACTGTCAGAATGGGAAACCGCCGTGTTTACATCGGCGGTTCCCCGTTCTTTGCCTGTGGCCGCTCATCGCGAGTCGCCGGCGGACATCGGACCCGCCCGAGCCACTGGCACACTCCTCAGGAGTGCAGCGGGCGCGCGCGCCCCCTAGCGGCCGTTCACAGATCATCGTCTTTTTACGGCGATTAGCGCACAGCAACCCGACTGCCGCCGTGAAAACACGGCACGCGGTCGGGAAGTGGTTAATTGTATTCATTTTTTGTGGATCATGGTGATTATGCACCAGTTTGTCCCTAAGAGATCGAGATCTCCTAAAGGTTATTTTAGGGTGGGGTCTAATATGTTTAGATATTGACTCATCTGCCAATCTGATCATTCAAAAATTTTGGGATCTGCTCTTGGCAGATGAGTCAATATCTAAACATATTAAACCCCACCCTGAAATAACCTTTAGGAGATCTCGATCTCTTAGGGACAAACTGGTACATAGTCACCATGATCTTTAAAAAATGAGTACAATTAAAAAGTGGGGCACCTATAGCTGCCAAAAATGCAATTACTGCAAATTCATCTTCGAGTCTAAGCAGATCAGTCTACCTAATGGTCACTTGTACAAACCAAGTTTCTTTGTAAACTGTCAATCTGTAGGTGTGGTTTATATTATGTTTTGCAATTGTGGTGCCTACTACATAGGCAAGACCAAGAGGGCTTTTTTCCAACGCATCAGGGATCGTGTATCATTGGTCTATAAAAAAAAGATGGAGACGCCAATTAGTAGACATATGGGTCTCTTTCATCAATTTGATAGTTCCTGTATGCATTTTTTTTGCCCTTGAGCATGTTCCCCCTATGTTAAGAGGGGGAGACTATGACAAACTTCTCTTACAACGAGAGGTTCGTTGGATTCAAAATCTTGGGGCTCTTAAGTATCCAGGCTTAAATGATGCGTTATCCTACAAATCTTTTCTTTGATTGCCAATCCTATTGATGCTTCTTGAATCAGCCCTCAGGGTATCTTGGCTTTTGTGGTTCGCTACATGTAATACTTTGAATAATATGTTGGATATTGGTGCCTATGGATTCTGGAACTGTATTAGGAATGAATTTTTACAAATGTAAAATAATTTAAACATGTTGCTTATCTAATGGTCGATATTGCTGGAGAAATTCTGTAGTTGTTTAATTAGAAGCCTTATCAGCTGATTACTTGTGCCAACAACAATAAGCAATGCAGCTTTCCTTTTTGGGCTGCTTTTGCTCTAACTTACCTCAATGCTCATAATGGTCAATTTACAGTGGGTCCCTATGGAGTGTTATTACTTCATTTGGTTTACTGTACCTAGCACTGTTATACACAACTTTGACGGTTGTTTATATACCCCTTGTCTTTTGCCTCCCCAACCTGGCCATTGATCCCCATATGGGCCTGTTGGCCAATCGGGGCGACCGGGGGGGCCCTAAGGATGCGGTGTTTGCATCTTGGCCTGGGGCTCGGGAACAGGGGCGGAGCACCGCCCTTATGTTCCCATGTCCCAGGATTGCCTTGTCTCCGCGCCCGCATTGCCTCCTGGTGAGGTGGACCCGGTGTTTACCACTCTCAAGATGGCGGTCGCGGCTTCAGTGCCTGAGCGCGACGCCGCTTCCGCCATCGGCCTACCGGAAGTGACGCACCGTCATCCCGGACGACTACCCGCGCTCTAGTGCTGACGTCAGACGCCACTTGAGCAGAAGGAGGATAAAAAGGCACCATGCGCCTCTATCCTCTGACAGAGGAATTCTGAGGAGATATATCAGCGGATCCCTACCTCTCCCTTTTTGTTCCATCAAACTTTTGAAAGGTAACTTTTGTGAAATCCTATTAATGTCTTTAATGTACTCTACCAGTTCATTATTGGGGGGAATTGATGGGTCACCTCACTGTGGGCTACTGATTCGGCTCGGTCGCACCTGGTTAATCCGGTCTTCCGTTTCTGAACCATTTGAGCCAGGTGTTGTTGCCCTCTTCCCCTTATATATTACTTTAATGATTGATATTGACATTATGCATATCTACTTTTCAGATTGCACAGACCATTACATACCACTGGAGTGAAGTGTTGTCAGCTTGACCGCTCCAGGCCTTATGGGGCAATGTATGGCTGTTGCTATGCTCTTGGATTAACATCCAACGAACCTATCCATTGGTCCTTCAAAGAATTTAACCTTCAGGTAGAAATTCAATATGACAATTCATAAAATTTCCTAGTATAGGAGACATCCATTGTGGTCTTTTCCACAGAGTGCCTCTCTTAGTTATATTAAGTTGTATTCATATTTGTCTGATCTATACAGACCATTACTATCGTTCCTTCTATGGGGAATCTGGCGTTGGAGTTGGCAAGATAGACAAAAGGGAAAAACACCTCTATTTTTGAACATAAATTGCACCTTATTAGGTATGTTGGCACAATTGATTGATTTGTTGTCTCATTATTAGTTAACACACTGTACACCGAATCAGCAGTTTATCTGTTTGTTTCGTTTAGTACATATATTCTATACATCAATATATATTCACGATCAACTGTACTAATTGTTACTATGTTTCTCATTGTAGTATTCATGACTTTGGTACAGTCCCCATGAAGAAGCCCAGTGGGGCGAAACATGTTGAAAACTGGGACACCAAAGTTTACTTATGAGTGACTTTATGTTTTAATACTTTTATATGTCCTCAAATAAAGTTTTGTAATTTTAGAAATTTTCACTATATTGCCATTTTTTGGCACCTTTAAAGTCCACGAACAGCTTAGTCTGTGTTCCCTTTCCCCACAAAACTCAAATACAAAACAATCAATACTTAGATATTGACCTACCAGATGCTCCAGGCCCATTCTTATTATACTTACCACAACACCTTTTAGATGCAGTTGAACACCTGACCCCCCCCCCTCCTTTTTGGAAACAAACTAAGGTACCAACCACAACTGATTGGATCAGAAATGTGATAGTCATTATGGTGGCAGCTGCTCGTTGAGTATCATCATTTAAAAAACAATATGACCATCTAGGCCACCTGGTTGAAGTATAACACTCCATAATAACACCTCTCTAACCCAAAACCCCCAGTTCCTTGAGATACAGGTGACCGCTCGCTGTCTTGGGCTGGATTCATACCTATGCATTCTTAGTGCTTTTTGCAGATTTGCACTGCAGAATGTGTTCCATAGGAAACCATGTTAAATGGACTGCAGTGCAGATCTGCAAAAAGCACTAAAAATGCATGGGTGTGAATCCATCCTTAGTGAACTATCCCATCTGCCCCTTCCATACCTTATCTGCTTGACTAAAGGAGACCCCTTCCACAGAACCAGACCTTATTTCATTGATCTTGAACTGATTCCCCCTTCCCTTCCTTCCCATTCCCATCATCTTCCTGCTATCCTGTACTCTACCTTACTCTCCCTCCCACTTCCCTCTCCCCTCAAGTTAGGCCTTGAACATGACACTGGAAATGGCTTGTATATCACTTTTGTTTGCCTTAAAATCTGAAAAAAAAATGCTAATGTACCAATGTACGATCTTGATGGTTGTCTTTTATCTTTAACGCAGTTTATTTAATAAATAAATATAGATAAAAAACACATCTACCACTCTCTTCCATCCCCTCATCTTTATCTGTCAGGGAGAAAGTGACGGGAAATCTCCCCAGCAGAGAAATTAACAACAAATATACATTTGTAGAAGATTGAGGAAGCATTAGAACTCCTAACAACGTTTTTTTTTTTTTGCTGCTAATCCTTTTGCTGCCACCATTGTAACTATTATGTCAGGGGCAGCACCGGCTTGTAAATAATTTTGTTTACATTTTTACTCCCTGCTGTCAGCTGCAGTGCACCTGAACCAACCAAAGGTGGAGAGAAGGCTTTCTATGCAGACAGTAAGGATCATGGCAATTGTGGTCTTAAGGGGGCACTATACAATACAAATGAATGGCTGCAGAACTACCATGTGCAGGATTCCCTGTGTCAAGAGGAGGAGAGATACAGAGTTTTCCCAAGCAAATAACCAGAGATTGCTGGAGACCAGCATGGAGAACAACACAGTACAGACATGTTGCTGGGGTCTGAGTACTGTGTCAGAGAGGAGAGTGTCTGTACAGAGATTGGATGCTTTTGCTGTATCCATGGGAGCCTAAAGACTGTGCTACAGAGAGGTCATCTGCTAATCTGGGACCAGCCCTGAGAGACTGAGCCTTGTAACGACCTGATCTTGAGGGCTGAGACCTATGGGACAACTACCTGCCAAGCGTACTGGACCTGATCCATTCCATACCGAGAGCAGTGAGCCGAAATATGGAGCTTAACCCCTTGCGTGCTGCCCACAGTTAATGCCACCTGAGACTGGCCCTTACCTAGCAGCCCATCAGCCATCCCTTGTGTACAGTCTTAAAGGGACAGCTACATGTGCACCACCTGCAGGAGGGTCCCAACAAAAGCCGGCCAACACTTACAGTTAAGCACCAGGTATTTTGCAGTCACTTCCAGGAGTACCCCTTTGTTATGAACACATACACCCACCAACTATAAGGCTATGTGCACAGAGTACACTCTGAGACACATTTTTGCATAGTCATTGCCAAGAGTTACAGTGAAACTTTTTCTTTGTGCTATTCATGCTTTTAATGTTGATGCGGTTCTTACTAGTGTTCAAGTCTATTGAGGTTTAGCCTTATTGTGGTGTAAGTCAATGGCAGTAGGTGAGGCTAATATTGCCATCGGTTAACCTAACATATTCATTAACCTGTTTATTGGTATGTGTATCATGTGTATTCTACTTTGATATAAAATACTAACTTTATTTGTTATCGGTTGCCTGCGGCCTATCTTATGTGAACTAATATAGTGTGGTAATATATTACCGCTTAAGTTACACAGGTGTGAGCGGCCTTCAGTCTATGACCAGGTGGGTCTGTGGGGACTAAGCAGTTTAAGGAGAGGTGGCAGAACATATACCCTTCATACCAAACTGCTCCTGCAGGGGTAGCACTACATATACACTTGCACTTGTCACCCCCTTTGTGATAGCAATTATCTCCAATTTTCAGGTTTACCTATGAGATAGTCAACTGCCACACTTGAAATCTGTTAAAAAATGAGTCACTTAAAGTTTAAAATTCTAAAAGAAATGATTACATGAACAAAAAAGGCTGAAATCTCAACCATTATTATTTCAGGCCAGGATGCTTCTATTGCTCCCCAGACCCGATCCGGAGCAGCACTTCAACAGAGACAAGAGAATTCCAACTCCACCCACAGAAGTCGTTCTCCAATAGTCCATATCCTGGTCGATGAGGACCACCCAACATTGGAGAGACCACCAGCCAGGGAGCAGCAAGACGAGGAGCAGCCCATTTGTTCCATCTACTTGAGTGAATATAGAGTGGGAAAGAATACTACAATCCTATCCTGCTCCCACCAATTCCAGTCTGGCTGCATTGGAGCATGGATGGAGCAAAGCAGGATGAAGACTGATGAAAGCTTGGGAGGGTCAACTCCTGGTAGATACCCACCCACAGCGAGGAAGAACTCCAGAATCTTGGGTTTTTTCTTTGAAATTGATAACTGTGGTATTTTACATCTGGTTTTCTATGTGTAACATTTTTTTCTGTTTTTTCTAAAGCCTGGACTCAGACAACATCTGCTGAGATAGCGATGAAGAGGGAGGCAAGAATACCAACTACCCTGCTCCCGCAGAGTAGTGTAGTGTAGTTTAGAGTAGAGTAATGCAGAGTAGTGTAGAGTGATGTAGTGTAGTTTAGAGTAGTGTAGTGTAGAGTAGTGTGGTATAGTGTACAGTAGTGTATTGCAGCATAGATTTGAGTAGAGTAGTGTAATACTGTAGTGTAGTGTAGAGTAATATAGTTCAGAGTTGTGTAGTGTAGTGTAGTTTAGTGCAGAGTTAGTGTAGAGTAATATAGTTCAGAATTGTGTAGTGTAGTGTAGTTTAGTGCAGAGTTAGTGTAGTGCAGTGTAGAGTAGTGAAGTTTACTGTAGAGTAGTACAGTGCAGAGTAGTGTAGTGTAATCCACAGTAGTATAATGCAGCGTAGTGTAGTGTAGTGTAGAGTAGTGGAGTGGAGTGCAGAGTTGTGTAGTCTAGAGTAGTGCAATTTAGTGTAGAGTAGTGGAGTAAGGTGCAGTGTAGAATAGAGTACTGTAGAGTAGTGTACTGTAGGTGTAGTGTAGTGTAGCATTGGATTTTTTTTTTAGCAAAGGCATGTAGCAGAATGCATTTTGGCCCCAATTTATGAAAACATTAGAATTTTTAGATTTTTTTATTGGATATGTTTTATAACATTATCGCACTAGTTGTTGCTGCTGTTATCTCCTATCCTAGCGCAATACTTTCCCACTACAGTTTATATGTTTTATAACCGAAAGTAGAAGATACAACCTTTTTCAAAATGTTTGCTCTTTTTTCATTTATATAATAAAAAATAAAAAACCCAGTGGTGATCAAATAGCGCCAACAGTGTTGCATGTCCATGTGATTTCCAGTTAAAGTAGCACGGTGCTCAATAGCAAAAATTAAGCTTGTCATGAAAGGGATAAAAGCTTTTGGAGGTCCAGTGATTGAAGTGGTTGTAAAGCGTAAACATTTTTACCTTGCATTAAGGTAAAACATGTTTAGGTGTCAGCATCCCCCCTCACCCCCCCTTTTACTTACCTGAGCCCTCATTCGATCCAGCACCGTGCACGTCTACACCTCTTCTCTCCCCTCACTTCCGGGTCTTGCTGGCTTTGCTGGGGCACTGGGAGCCATTGGCTCCCAGTGCTGTCAATCAAAGCCAGTGACGGAGGGGTGAGGCTGAGTCCCGCTGTCTGTGTCAATGGATGCAGCAGTGGGGCTCAGTTGC
The DNA here is from genome assembly GCA_018402905.1 of Glandirana rugosa. NCBI lineage: Eukaryota > Metazoa > Chordata > Amphibia > Anura > Ranidae > Glandirana > Glandirana rugosa. The sequence goes on along the minus strand of BLSH010075908.1, from coordinate 356,954 downwards.
GAGCACGCACGAGTGCCCCCACAGGAAGCAGCTTGTCACGGGGGCACTGGACAGAGGGAAGGGGTCAGGAGCACCGATGGGGGACCCGAAAAGATGAGGTTCTCGGCTGCTCTGTGCAATTCAATTACACAGAGCAGTAAGTATAGACAAGTTTGTTATTTTAAAAAATGTACCTTTTACAATCACTTTAAACTTCATCAGGGTTGCCTTTTGTTTTCATATCAGAAATATACTCAGAGCAGTTGTGTCTGCAGTTAGCATGAGATTTTTTATTATTATCTGGGAGCCCAAGGAAAGTGTTTTGCTTCTGCGTGCCACTGGGGAGTGTTCTCCAGATGATAAAGCAAGGATACAATGTTTCGAAATATGAATATTTATTCTGTCCTGGCCAATCACTTAGGCTACTTTCACACTTGTGTGACTTAGGATCCGACTTGTGAGACCCAAAGTCACAGGGCATGTGAAATGCCATGTATCTCTGTGAGAGCCATTCCAGTTAACACTACTGAAGTCGCTGCTACTTCAGAAAAGGTTCCTGCACTACTTTGATTTGAATTTGACACGCCTTTAATGCCAGAGTCATGTCAAAGTCGGACTCCAAAGTTTCACTGAGAATCGCAGAACTTTGGAGTCGACTAGTGTGAAAGGAGCCTAAGTGATGTGGGCTGGGGGAGAAAATATCTAGGTTTTTTGCTGGAGAGCATGTGTGTGAAAGGTCCTGACCTTGCCTCCCATTGCTTCTGCCTGGGAGGGTGAGCAGGTATTTGCCTGGGGGCTGAGCTTGAGCCTAAGGAATCTGAGCTGGCCTGTGCTAGGCAAGAAATTGACTACCACTAGGAGCATCTTCAGAGGAGTCTGCTATGTGGATGAATGTCCAGGAGAGCTTACGACAAGCTGCTTCTGCTGAATAAACATTACATGGAGACCCCGTTACTCAGCTTTTAAGGTGTTTGTGACTGCTCGACTGTAGAATCTAGGGCCAAATATAGAGGAACCTAAAAGATCCATTGTCATTGGGAGGCTGCTACTGAAGGATCCAGGGCCACCAATTAGTTGCTCTTAAAAGATCTACTATATCCCTGAGGCTGCCACGAAAGCATTAGAGCCATCACCAACTGTGATATTACTGGGAAACTATTACTTTAGAAATTAGAGCCACTAATTGTCTTTGTTTTGCTGGCAATAGAATGTCTGGTATATTTTTTAATGTTATTGGGTAATTTATGTACTCCATTGATATAACCACTACTAACTGTTTTCCCTGCTAAACTGGGCACTGGACTGCAGTGTTTTATAGAAAATTAAACCTTTTTTTTGTCTGCTATTGTGGAGACCAGTATTTTTTCAATCTATTTGCATATGTATTGTATGGAATACATCAAGAATGGTAGAAATTAGCATTACACTTAGGCCCCTTTCACACTGGGACCACCTGATCGTCGGCAGTAAACCACAGCTAATTTAGCGGCGATCTACCACTATTCAGGCGGCAGCACGGCACTTTTAACCCCCCCCCCTACGGTGTTAAACAGGGGTTAAAAGTGGCGGCGCTCGGCTCTCCCGGAGCGGTGTACAGCCACTATGGGAGCGCTACCAATTCAATCTAATGGCAGGGGCGGTGGAGGAGCGGTGAATACACTGAGTTGAATTGGGAGACGCTTTACAGGCGCTAATATTAGCGCAATAGCTCCTGTAAGCGCCCCAGTGTGAAAGGGGCCTTAGGCATAGTAGATGCTCATCAATATAGTAAGTGTAAGACCTCTGATGAATCCCTATGAATAAAACCTTAAAAAATAGATGTTAAATACAAGAAAAAATATAAAATCCACTGTTTCCAAAGCTAAAAAGTTTAACTATTACATAATTATTTTCAATTTTAAAACACATTAATAATTTTATCAGATTCATTTTTTGTTATATCTACACCCTTTAGATGCCTACGGATCTTCATGGCAAGATTTGTAAAAAGACAGGAAACAACTTTTGAAAATACATTGACACATTAAAGCTTATTATGATACTTTAGATTTTTGGTTTGTACCTACTCTAGTTTAATTTTACAAAAATGCCAAAGCAAGCTGCATATTTTCTTTCTATGCAGAACTTTACCAGTGAGAAAATAAATGAACAAATCCGTAAACTGAAAATTTGTATGGGCTACTAGAATTTATGCATGCAGAAGGAATATGTAAACCCATCATTTTATATACCTGATATGTGCCTCTGCTGTATTATTATTATACAGGATTTATATAGCGCCGACAGTTTGCGCAGCACTTTACAATGTTAGGGCAGACACTACAATTACAGTACAATTCAATACAGGAGGAATCAGAGGACCCTGCTTGTTAGAGCTTACAATTTAGGAGACCATATATTTGTGTGAAAAAATCCCCCATTTCTATTTTAAACTGAATGGGTTGTTTTACAAGGTGAGGGTTTACATACAGTATCTCACAAAAGTGAGAACACCCCTCACATTTTTGTAAATATTTTATTATATCTTTTCATGTGTCAACACTGAAGAAATGACACTTTGCTACAATGTAAAGTAGTGAGTGTACAGCTTGTATAACAGTTTGACAGCCGCGATATATTTAGGACATATTATTATTATGTCGTCTCCGTGTATAGTCCATATATTTTACTACCCAAATGTATAAGGAAGACGTACGTATTTAAGATCATCGGGTATGTTTAAAAGTCAAATGCCTAAACAAGTAAATAA
>BLSH010075908.1:337896-352940 GCA_018402905.1 Glandirana rugosa | reverse complement strand
TTTTTTTTTTTAAATGATAAAAAATAAAATTGTAAAAAAAATAAAGGGCCCCGCGATGAGAGTAAAGGGCCCCAGGATCAGTGGGAGGAGGGAAGGGCCCTGGCCAGAGGGCCCTTTATAATTTCTTCCACCGGGGCCCTGAAGGTTCTAGTTACGTCTCTGCAAAGTGGTTACAGATGAAACACATGCATATACATTCTTATAACACAGACATTGCTGAACTTGTATATAATTTATCTTGGCAGTTTTATATGGCATTTATTTGCTTCCATAATATATTTGCAAGTATGGGTGGTACTTCCCCTTCCATGTAAGCTATATGACACCTGTGCTCAGGGCTCTTTGTTTACCTGCATGAATGGGTCACAGTATTTCTATGGAAACCATGTAGAACCCATGCAGGAGATACTGCATCATGTTCAGTATGTGCTGAGTTAATCCCAGGAACATATAATTTATCTGCTATTATCTCTGTCCCCTGACAAACAAGACATTAACATTGCTGATGTGGGTTCAGGTGTTTCTGTTGCTGGAAGGGAAAGAAACAAACAAGTAGTGACAAGTAAATCCATCAGCATAAATGGCCCTGACACAATAAAATGTCACACAAAGAAACATGCTACTGAAACAAATTTTTAAAAATGTTAAACATACAGTATTTTGCTATGCCAAATCTACAAATAGGTTTGCAATGGTGGTCATTAAAAAAAAAAAAAATGATCTGACCTCCTAAAGATATTTTTCTCAATCCACAATCGTAAGAGCATAGCTCCCAACTATCCCTGATTTCCAGGGACTGTCCCTGGTTTGGAACAAAGTCCCTCTGTCCCTCATTCCTCCCTCATTTGTCCCCTCATTTTGGTCTGATCTATATAGTTGTATATAAAATGCACTAGTTATCTTTCAGAAAGTGTTTCCCAGTGCTAAACCCTTTCATCCACTTTCTAAATTGCTGCATTTGTAAATTTTAAAAGCCAGTATAAAGGAATAGTAGTGGTGAAAAAAGGCACTTGTGGGTCTAACAAATCAATTTTTAATTAATTCTCCTTTAAGGATCCGTAAGAGGGAGTGTGCCTGATGCCTACATACTTTTGCTAATAGGTGTCCCTCGTTTCCATCTCAAAAAGTTGGGAGGTATGTAAAATTAGATGTTAAATGTGCATCTAACCACAGGAACTGAGACTAGACATGCTATACCATGTTTCCCCAAAAATAAGCCCAGGTCTTAGTTTAATTTTGGCAACAAAAGACCCAGTAGGGCTTATTTTCCGGGTAGGGCTTGTCATGTGCTGTCTTCTCTCCCCATCTCCCTCCCTGCCTGTCAGGAATCCCCAGTAGCAGGGAGGGAGATGAGGAGAGTAAGTAAGTGCATGTAAAATCCCAAAATGCACTGCATTACAGTTATATACATTGTGAACTGTGCATGCTTCTGCAATCTATTTGTGATAGATACCTTGCTCAACGCTTCCGTCACACGTCTGACCGGTCTTCCCCGCTCCGAGCATTGCAGAGGGAGGGGGGCCCGAGATCCCCCGCTGACAGCTGGCATCAGCTGAGTGCCACTCGGCACTTCCATGGCCCGCCTGATCAGTCTTCCCCGCTCTGAGCACTGCAGGGGGGGGCAGGCAAGATCCCCCGCTGACTGCTGGGAGAAGAGGAGGAGAGCAGCAGGGGATCAGCTGAGCGCCGATTGGCGGTATTTGTACAAATGGACCGAGGAGGCACCTTACCCTACACAATAATACAGTACACTTTAGGATTCCAGAACCACATTAGACTAGGTCTTATTTTTGGGGCTTATATTGCAGCCCTACCCAAAAATCACAGTAGGGCTTATTTTCGAGGAAACACGGTAGCAGTTGTTTAACCAGGCATGCCGCAGCAGTTGGTTAGAAACTATGAACATGCTACAGGCATGGTTGCACACTGAGAACATACAGGACACGTTACAAGTAGAGGTGGCTTTAGGTTCTCTGCTACCATGGGTTCATGGAGGATCCATCATGTTTGGAAATTTCAGTCCAGGCTAATTAATGTGGATATTCGTCAGCCTAAATACTTTGTAACCATAATGCACTGTCTGGTCTTCAAACTTAAGTTTACTGGCTAAGAAGAGCCAATAATGGAGGCTTCATTATGTGCCAGCCCCCCTCACTGTAGAAAGCTGGGTTCCCAGAAATTATTTGTCAGTCTGTTCAAATAGATTTTGTCTATTCAAATATGTGTAGGCAGACTTAGTCTTATGTGATGAGGTGCCTTCTTGATGTAAACCAATTTTTGTCAAACACATACCTGAAGACTATATTTTGAATGCTGTGTGTTGGCAATAGTTGGGGAGACTGGGGTTAGAGGAATGTGAAAAGTTGTGGTCTTGAATTGTTTTTGTGCAGTCTGTTTTGCTATTTTATCAAACGTTTAAGACAATGCAGTTTGGTACTGCAAAAAAAAAAAAATAAAATTGCAAACTATGCTATTACACTGTTTTTTGCCACTTGCCAATTCGTATGAAGATATGGGCTCTTTTTTTTTTTAAAAACTTTAAAAAGGAAAATTAGCCTATAACTTTTAGATGTGTGGCTGCTAATTCCACTGGCCATGTTAGGCTTATCATTTGAAAGAAATTTAAGTGCTGCAGTCAAAACTACCTAAAAAAAGTTGTTGTTTTTTTTTTTTTAATTGAAATTAATCACATTGGGATACTACTGCTGGTTTTTAAGCCTAGCTAAATGTTAAAAAATTACACATTCAAAATATGTGATACCAGGTGTTCTTGATGATAGCCATAAATATTGTACTGTTCCATAACACCACATACAGTTTAACCACTTCAATACCAGGCACTTACCATCCTTCCCGCCCAGACCAATTTTCAGCTTTCAGTGCTGCTGCATTTTGAATGACAATTGCGCTGTCATGTGACATTGTACCCAAATTAAGTTTTTATCATTTTGTTCCCACAAATAGAGCTTTCTTTTGGGGGTATTTGATCACCTCTGGGGTTTTTATTTTTTGCGCTACAAATAAAAAAAGACAGACATTTTAAAAAAATAAATGTTTTTCTTTGTTTCGGTCACAAAACTTTGTAAATAAGTAAATTTTCTCCATCACTGATGGGCACTGATAAGGCTACACTGACAGGCACTGATGAGGCAGTACTGATTGGCACTGATGAGGCGGCACTGATGAGGTGGCACTGATGGGCACTGATGATGAGGCACATATATGCAGCACTAATGGGTGGCACTAATAAGCAGCACTGATGGGTGGCACTGATAAGCGGCACTGATGGGCACTCATAGGCGGCACTGATGGGCACTCATAGGTGGCACTGGGCACTGATAGGTGGCACTGATGGGTGGCACTGATAGGTGGCACTGGTGGGCACTGATAGGCGGCAATGATAAATGGCATTTTTTTAGGACGCATTCCCTGGTGGTCCTGGGTGGCATCCAAGTTGGGCACTGAGTGCCATCCATGTTAGGCACTGTGCCCCTTACCTGGTGGTCTAGGGTGGGCTCCCTGGTGGTCAGTGTGGGCTCCCTGATGGTCAGGGTGGGCTTCCCTAGTAGTCTCCCTCGTGGTCCCTGGGTGGGCATTCCCTGGTGGTTCTGGTGGCATCCCTGGCGTTCCAGGGTGGCTATCCTACGGAGGGCTGCACTGATAAACAATCAGTGCAGAACCCACCCTGTCAGGACAACAGCCGATCGGCTCTCCTCTACTCGCATCTGCAGACTCAAGTAGAGGAAAAGCCGATAAATGGCTCTTCCTGTTTACACTGAGACCAGCCGTGATTGGTCACAGCTGATCACGTGGTAAAGAGCCGTGATGATTCACGGCTGGTCACAGTGTAAACAGGAAGAGCCGTTTATTGGCTTTTCCTCTACTTGCATCCTGCGGGTGCGCGATTGCGGGTTGTCCTGAGGACATCAATAGATGTCCAGTCAGGATGACAGAACCACTGCCCGGTCGTCATTTGTCTATAGGCTGGGCGGGAAGTATTTAAAGGGATACTAAAGTTTTGTTTTTTTTAATAACAAGCATGTTATACTTGCCTCTTTGTGCAAGGGTTTTGTACAGAGCGGCCCCGAACCTCCTCTTCTGGGGTCCCTCACCAGCACCCCTGGCTCCTCCTCTGCATCGAATGCCCCCACGGAGAGCCGCTTTCCATTGGGGCACTCATGCTGAAGCACTCTGGAGTCCTGCTGCTGGGTCCATTGACACAGACAGCAGGACTCGGCCCCGCCCTCGGCTCCCGTGTCACTGGATTTGATTGACAGCAGCGGGAACCAATGGCTCTTGCTGCTATCAATCTATCCAATGAGGACCCGAGACAGTGGCTGGAGCTGCTGGGCTTGTTCTCGTCGCTGGAACGATCCAGTAAGTAAATGGGGGGCTCTGGGGGGCAGCTGCACAACAAAAGATTATTCACCTTAATGCATAGAATGCATTAAGGTGAAAAACCAGGAGACTTTACAACCCCTTAAAGTGGTTGTAAAGGCTGAAGTTTTTTTACCTTCATGCATTCTATACATGAAGGTAAAAAACGTTCTGTGTTCTGCTTCCTCCACAGTCCCCCTAATACTCCCCTCTCCATTCAGTGATATGCACGAGAGCCCCACCTATCCTGGAACTCCCTCTCCTCATTGGCAGCAGACAGCAGTGGGAAACATTGGCTCCCTGTGCTGCCAATCACAGCCAGTGAGCCAATGAGGAGAGAGCAGGGCAGGGCTGAATTGCATCTCTATGAGTCTTATAAATGCATAGAGCAGGGCTCGGGCGTGAGCTATGGGGGGCACTGGTCAAGGGGGAGGAGCCAGGAGCGTCGTTGGTGGACCCGAGAAGATCGGGGGTGCACTGTTCAAAACCATTACACAGAGCAGGTAAGTATAACATGTATGTTATGAAAAAAACAAATAAAGCTGAACCTTTAATACCACTTTAAGGTAAAAGTGTGGGAAATTTACAAACATACATACTCGCCTATATGTTCCCTGCCAGGTCTAAAACTGAGTGATCACATGACCGCTGTAAGTCTCTGCTCTGCCCTTTCAGTGCTCACTGGAGTGCCGGGCTGGAGAGGGGGCAGGAGCAGCTAATTCAGGCTCTCAATGGCATGCTGCCGGGATACTTCCAGGGCTTGGACAGGCTTTGTCATGTCAGTTGACAGCAGGCTTTAGCTGTCGGCTGAATCAAGGTCATACGCGTGCAGAAATAAGTGCACCCTTGTGACACAGAAAATAATCTATACCAATTAATCTTTGGCTATACTTCCCTTTTAAAGGCATCTCCCAAGCATATAATTTAAAGGATTGGTGTTTTTCCATGTGGTGTTTAAGGCTCTGTTCACATCTGAGCGATGCGAGTTGCAGGCGGAATCAGCTCGATTCTGCCCACGACTCGCAATAGCAGGAAATTGTGGGATGCCCGGACGTTCCTGGAATGTTGCCCATTGATTCAAATAGCACCTCATACGCAGCGCACTTTTCCCGCAATCCGTTGGGTGACAATCGCGGTAAAAATGCCCGACCAGAATTGGGGGACGCCTGTCGCCCAAAAGAAGCTCATGCTCTTTTTTTTGGGCGACGGGCGTCCCGCGATTCTGGCCAGGGAGAAGTGCACCGCTTATGGGTGCTGTTTGACTCAATGGGCAATGCTTCTGGAATGCCCGGGCATCCCGGGATTTCTTGCTATTGCAAGTCGTAGGCAGAATCGAGCCAAATCCACCTGCAACTCGCATCGCTCAGATGTGAACTGAGCCTAAAGGACCATGTTCTGATTGTACAGTATGTGAAAGATATTATTTGGCTTTATTAAATATCCACCATGGCAGTGCCCTGCGTCTCATGTTATTTTTAACAAAACTTGTCTCTTAGTCTTGAAAATGGTCAGTATCAAGATTCACCCCCTATAAACTTCAGTGGAATTTGCTGCTAAATTTTAGGTTTCTTGAATTCCAAAGAGGATTTCTCTAACTTCTTGAAAAATTGAACCTGGGCAGATTTGCTTGTCCCTAGTTACAAGAGACTGTTAGAGATCACTGCCATTACAGTCTCTGTAACTCAGCACTTCCTACAGCATAACATCCAACAATCTTGGATTCCACAAACCTACAAAATGACTCCAGAGCTCCGCACATATTGCCAGTTAGAGTGATCTCTGCCTGACTTAGTTCTGGAGCTGATGTCACCACAAAGGCAGTGGGATTGAAACAGCACAGTACACAGATAAGTCAAGTGTGCTCTGCTGTCTCCCATGTGCATGTACATTCTATGGGGCTGGGATGTAGGACTGCATTATAGAGAGAACATCTATACATTCTATAAGGGCCATCTATAAATTCTATGGGCAACACATACCACATCATATGAATGAGTCTGCATTCTATATTTTGTATATATACAGATCTTTTTTTAGTATTTGTCTATTGTATTATATAGAAATGCATTATGGGTTAGAGATCATATACTGTATTTTATTTGAGTCTAATACAGTAGTCTATAGGGTTCTAGTCATGTTAAGCTGCTAAGATATTGCATAAATTGTATTTTCCAGACAGTGTATTTATTTTCTTAGAAATGCATTATTGGTTGGAGATCATATACTGTATTTTATTTGGGTCTAATACAGTAGTCTATAGGGTTCTAGTCATGTTAAGCTGCTAAGATATTGCATAAATTGTCTTTTCCAGACAGTGTATTTATTTTCTTAATACTAGAATTTTTATTAAAAGGTTTTCAATATGACAAGAGAAATAAAGTTTTTCAATACAGCAAAAAAAGATATGTGATGCCAAAACATTATGTAAGCACGGATTATCTGTGTACTTTGTGTAAGAAATGCTCCCCCAATACAGAATAAATACCATATCATATGAATTAGTCTGCATTCTATATTTTGTATATATACAGATTTTTTTTAGTATTTGTCTACTTTAGTATATAGAATTGCATTATTGGTTGGAGATCATATACTGTATTTTATTTGAGTCTAATGCAGTAGTCTATAGTGTTCTAGTCATGTTAAGCTGCTAAGATATTGCATAAATTGTATTTTCCAGACAGTTTTTTTATTTTCTTAATACTAGAACTTTTATTAAAAGGTTTTCAATATGACAAGAGAAATAAAGGTTTTCAATATAGCAAAAAAAGATATGTGATGCCAAACCATTATGTATGCATGGATTATCTGTATACTTTGTCAAAGCAATGCTCCACCAATACAGAATAGATACGGCAACACTCACATACCGCAATAATGTGAAATAGGTAAGGTTTGCAGAACATCAAAATGCAAAAGTAAACTAAGTGTCCGAGGCGTACAAATCGTTAAGTCATGAAGGATGCCATGGAGACAACATCCAGACAATCGAATCAATGTCATGTGTCATACTAACTAAACCACTGATGTCCTAGCTTAAGGATATGAATGGAAGGCCTGGCACAAAAAAAAAAGAAGAAAAAAAAAAGGTAAATGGCAACAGCCTACGCTGGTCAGGTGGAGCCTACAAAAGCTCAGCAATGGGTGTTGCATTATCAGAAAGTAATTCTTATGTTACTGCCTGACTACTCTTTAAATTGTTTGGTGTCAACAATACTTCTATTCTGAACCTGCTTTGAGCTGTACTATACACACCTTGTAGTGACATATAGGTTAATGGTCTCCCTTTTACTCTACAGTATCTCACAAAAGTGAGTACACCCCTCACATTTTTGTAAATATTTTATTCTATCTTTTCATGTGACAACACTGAAGAAATGACATTTTGCTTCAATGTAAAGTAGTGAGTATACAGCTTGTATAACAGTGTAAATTTGCTGTCCCCTCAAAATACCTCAACACAGCCATTAATGTCTAAACTGCTGGCAACAAAAGTGAGTACACCCCTAAGTGAAAATGTCCAAATTGGGCCCAATTAGCCATTTTCCCTCCCCGGTCCCACGTGACTCATAAGTGTTACAAGGTCTCAGGTGTGAATGGGGAGCAGGTGTGTTAAATTTGGTGTTACTGCTCTCATTCTCTCATACTGGTCACTAGAAGTTCAACATGGCACCTCATGGCAAATAACTCTCAAGGGATCTGAAAAAAAAAAGAATTCTCGCTCTACATAAAGATGGCCTTGGTTCAGATGGTGTCAAGCGTGTGTGGCAGCAACCAGGTGAGGATTACAAAGACAAGTGTGTCTTGCCTACAGTCGAGCATGGTGGTGGGAGTATCATGGTCTGGGGCTGCATGAGTGCTGCCTGCACTGGGGAGCTACAGTTCATTGAGGGAACCATGAATGCCAACATGTATTATGACACACTGAAGCAGAGCATGATCCCCTCCCTTCGGAGACTGGGCCGCAGGGCAGTATTCCAACATGATAATGACCCCAAACACACCTCCAAGATGACCAAGATGCCTTGATAAAGAAGCTGAGGATAAAGGTGATGGACCGGCCAAGCACGTCTCCAGACCTAAACCCTATTGAGCATCTGTGGGGCATCCTCAAATGGAAGGTGGAGGAGTGCAAGGTCTCTAACACCCACCAGCTTTGTGATGTTGTCATGGAGGAGTGGAAGAGGACTCCAGTGGCAACCTGTGAAGCTCTGTGAACTCCGTGCCCTAGAAGCTTAAGGCAGTGCTGGAAAATAATGGTGGCCACACAAAATATTAACACTTTGAGTCAAATTTGGACATTTTCACTTAAAGGTGTACTTTTGTTGCCAGTGGTTTAGATATTAATGGCAGTGTGTTGAGTTATTTTGAGGGGACAGCAAATTTACACTGTTATACAAGCTGTACACTCACTACTTTACATTGTAGCAACGTTTCATTTCTTCAGTGTTGTCACATGAAAAGATATAATAAAATATTTACAAAAATGTGAGGGGTGTACTCACTTTTGTTAGATACTGTACATATGAGTATAATGTAAGTCAAGTGTACTCTGCTGTCTGCCACTGACCACCAATGGCATTAGGAGGAACACCACCAACCACCAATGCCTGTAGGAGGGTGGGGGAAAACACCACTGACTACCAATGAGGAAAAAATACTATTGACCATCAATGCTTTGGGGGGTAGGGGGGACTGAGGAAACTACAATTACTTCTGACCTAATGTATTGCACACATGCTAAAAAACAATTTTAAGCCTCAAGATTAGTTTAACCACTTAAGGACCGGAAGGAATTCCCACTGTAGGACCAGAGAACTTTTTGCGATTCGGCGCTGCGTTGTTTTAACTGGCAATCGCGCGGTTGTGCGACGTTGTACCCCAACGATATTGATGCCTTTTTTTTCCCACAAAAAGCTCTCTTTTGGTGGTATTTGATCCCCTATGTGTCACTTCTGATCACTGCTATTAACAAAAAAAGAGCGACAATTTTGAAAAAAAAACAATATTTTTTACTTTTTGCTATAATACATATCCAAAAAAAATATAAAAAAACAAATTTATTCATCAGTTTTGTGCCGATATATATTCTTCCTCATATTTGTGGTAAAAAAATTGTGATCAGCGTTTATTGATTGGTTTGCGCAAAAGTTGCCGCGTTTACAAACCATGGAAATTTATTTATGGCGTTTTTACTATTTTTTTTTTTACTAGTAATGGCGGCGATCTGCAATTTTTATTGGGACTGCGATATTGCAGCGGACATGTCGGACATTTTTGACACTTTTTTGGGACCAATGACATTTATACAGCGATCAGATATTTAAATAGCCACTGATTACTGTGCAAATGTCATTGGCAGTGAAGGGGTTCACCTGCAGGGGGTGATCTAGGGGTTAACTGTGTCCCCTGGGGGTGTTCTAACTGTGAGGGGGCTGGGCTGCCAGGGGCATAAGAGATCTAACTGATCCCAGTGACAGGGATCAGTAGATCTCTTACATGCCGCCTGACAGAGCGTGTTTACATCGGCGGTTCCCCGTTTTTCTTCAGTGCCAGGCGATCGCGGGTGGCCGGCGGGTAACGAGTCCGTCCGACCCGCGGCCATACTGCTGGAGAGTGTGGGGGCACGAGAGAGTGCCGACGGCACATGCACCACTGTTTATAGACAGCGATTCACGCTACAGCACCACTCTGCAGCAGTAAATGTGCGCAAGCTGGTCCGGAACCGCTTAAAAACTCAAACATTATATATCTTTTGAAAACAGAGACCCTTGAGTATAAAAATGGTGGTTGTTCCATTTTCACATGATATTAGCACAATGGTTTATCACCCAACTATTGGGAAAGTGACAGTAGAAACCAGAAGTGGCAAAATCCTTGTCACGTCCGAGTTCTTACTAGCTAGGGGAGATCAGCATTGTTGTTCCACCCTTCTATCTGGTGACACCTTCCATGCTGGTCCCAGACCCACAGGTGAGATAGTGGAGCCTGGGAAACATTGGGGAAAGGGGGTCATGTGGGAGGTCCATAAAAGCTATCAGGTAGGGAATGAAGGGGAGGTGGTGCTAATTCCCTCATTACTAATGCCTGTGAAGGATAGTCAAGACCTACAGGGCCCAACAACACCCTTGCCTTGTGTTAAGACAACACAATAGACCAAAAGTCAGATATGCACAAAGTTTGGTGAATGTAGGCAACACATTGCACAGTAGTGCATTATTACACATTGCCATGTGTTGCAATTCAGTTGTGTTGGGAAGGTGTGCTGGGGTGTCATTTGTAATGAACGGTGCCACAGTAAGCCAACACACATAATGTGCATTACCACAATGCCCTAGTGTGAAAGGGTCCTTACTGACCACCAATGTCTGAAAGCGGGCAGTGAAGTTAATCCAGTGACCACCAGTTTCTCCCACTGAAGCAGATGCTGATAGGGGGGATATTTCCTTTCACTGACCATCTAGGCCTTTGTGTTTTCTCCTCCCACAATCAGCTGACGCCATGATATTTTTGCCTCCTTCTGACCAGGTGGCAGTTGGTCGGACCTGACACCTAATCTTACATACTACTGATTTCTGCAATGTATAAACTGTGATTTATGTTATGTAGTCCTGACTGCTGCACTGTGTAATCTGTGCTGTCCATTGTGCGGACCATGATGTTTATTGTCTCAACAGTTGCTGGTTGCTATATAGTCCCAAACTATTTGAATGACACGTAGGATTGGACAATATGTTAGCTGTCTTCTGTGCGTGGAGAAAGAGTTTTGTAAGAAATGATCCTTTTTGTTAAGGTATTCGTACGTCTGTAAGATTCTCTTTTGTCCCCCTATAATTAAGGAGTATTTTGTGAATGCAAGGAATGCATACATGTGTGCTATATACTGTTTTGACTCTCTTAGGCCATGTTCAATGTAATTCAATTCAGCATAATTTAATCTCGCTCACTTTTCATCCTTCCATGAGATGTCCCTCTTTCTCAAGTTCTAAAGTTGGGAGGTATGCTACAGCTCTGTATGAAAATGTAGAGAAAAAATACTGAAAGCGAGGGAGAAAAAAAAAAGGAAAAGTAAGAAAGTGTGAAAGGCATAAGCAAAAAGTAAGAATACCCATTAAAAATGTTTGACTTTTTCAACATATCAGGCAGCAAACGTTTGATCTTTATTTAACTGCTTAACCACTGAACGACCTAAGAATTCCCCCCTTAAAGTTTTTGTTAACCCCCCCCCCCCCCCAAAAAAAAATGCTGCTTCTGTCTCTTTAGTTGCATAAAAGTTTAATGGGAGAAATACAAAGGTCAAAACAATAAACAGAAATAGAAGGAGGCAGTACATTGGTGTCCATAGTACATCAGACAGAACTTGCCAACTTATCAAGCTTGAGGATTGCGTGTACAGTTAACTAGTCTTGATTAATTAAATTACTTGTGCGCAGAAAACATTTATACATGGTTCTTTTGGGCAGTCCGGGGCTGGGAAAGAATAGAGACAGTGAGCCTTATGGTAGTAAGATGTTAATTAAACCTTCCTATTGTCTATTCCCAAGATGCCATTGGAACACCTGTTCTTCTCATAAGAGGTGTAGGTAAAGTTATCAGCTATGACAGTTGCAGATGCTGAGAGTGGCACTTCTAGGATTTGTTGATTGAGTTCTTGGGAGAATGGGAAAGGACACCAAAATACTAGTGTAGAATAGGGGGATAGAGAGGGGGGAAGGGAAATAAAAAGAGGAGAGAAGAAAGAGGGGGGAGAGTGTTTATTTACTGAACATGGAGATGTGCAAAGGGTTTAAAAGAATAGTAAAAGAGGGGGGAGGAGGGGGGGGTTTGGGAAAGGAAAAAGGGGAGGATATTACAGTGGGTCATGAAAATAGTAGGTGACTCAGGAGGGACTGAAATTCTGGTCAGGTCAAATCGGGTATCAGCCCTTTAGGGAAGGGATCAGCTTTGGAGGATCTCTAGGAATTCCTTTGACGATTGATACTCTATCCAGCACATACAGGTTTTCGGATGTCTGTTTAATAAATCCACCTACCAACCGGAAGGTTTTGCAGCTTTAGGACCAGAGCACTTTTTGCGATTTGGCGCTGCGTCGCTTTGACTGACAATTGCGCGGTCGTGCGACATTGTACCCAAACAAAATTTGCGTCCTTTTTTTCCCACAAATAGAGCTTTCTTTTGGTGGTATTTGATCGCCTCTGCGTCATTTCTTATCGCCGCTATAAACAAAAGAAGAGCGACCATTTTGCAAAAAAACCCAAATTTCTTACTTTTTGCTAAAATTCAAATCCAAAAAAAAAATATAAAAAAACATTTTTTTTCACCGTTTTTGGCCGATTTATATTCTTCCTCATATTTGCGATAAAAAAAATTGCAATCGGCGTTTATTGATTGGTTTGCGCAAAAGTGGCCGCGTTTACGGATGGTGAGAATTCATTTCTGGGGTTTTTATTTTTTTTAATTTTTTACTAGTAATGGCGGCGATCTGCGATTTTTATCGGGACTGCGATATTGGGGCAGTTATGTCGGAACATTTTGACACTTTTTTGGGACCAATGACATTTATTCAGCGATCAGAAATTTAAATGTCCACTGATTACTGTATAAATGTCATTGGCAGTGAAGGGGTTAACCTGCAGGGGGAGTGCTAGGGGTTAATAGTGTTCCCTGGGTGTGTTCTTACTGTGGGGGGGTTGGGCTAACATGGGCATGAGAGATCTAACTGATCCCAGTGACAGGGATCAGTAGATCTCTCATGCCCCACTGACAGGGCGGGGAACCGCCGTGTTTACATCGGCGGTTCCCCGTTCTTTTCCCTGTAGCCGCTCATCGCGACTCGCCGGCGGACATCGGGTCCGCCCGAGCCGCGGGCACACTCCCCAGGAGTGCGGCGGGGGCGCGCGCCCCCTGGTGGCCAAATGCGAATTGCCGCTTATTTATGGCGATTCGCGCAGGGCTCCCCGACTGCCGCCGTGAAAAGACGGCGCGCGGTCGGGAAGGTGTTAAATTGTCTAAGGAGATATCGATAAGTTCCTCCATCTCCATGGTTTTGTTTAGTCTGTGGAACCACTTTTGTAGTGAGGGAGCTTTTGTTTGTTTCCAGAGGACGGGGATGCACATCCTAACCGAGTTTATCATGTGCATAACAAGAGATTTCCTATATGCCTGGCTCAAAATTGTAGGATAATGTAACAGATATTGGTGGACTGTGAACTCGATCGGGTATGTGGATACTCTGCAAATGATTCTGTGGATCTGTTCCCAGTATGGGGAGATCAGTGGGCACTCCCACCACACGTGCAGCATCGTGCCCCCCGGGTTCCCACACTTTCAGCATATGTCAGGAATTTGGGAGGATATTTTATGGAGCAAGGAAGGTGTTCTGTACCACTGGGTCAGGACCTTATAGTTATGCTCTTGAGTGGTTACATTTCTGGAACCTTTGTGTGCTGTCAGGCATATCGATTACCAGTTTTCCTGTTAGACAGTGTTTAAGGGGTCTGGGCCCCATGATTTCATAATGGGGGTCATGAGGTTAGGGTCGGCATCTGCGAAAATTGAATAGACAGTAGCGATTAGATGTCTTTGCGGTGGGGAAGTGCACAGCTTATCAAAAGTGGTTAAGGGTCTGCTGAAGTTCCCTACATCCTTTGAGCTGTTTAGAAAGTGCCTTAATTGGTAGTATGATCAATTGGGCATGGAAATAACCAGGTCCGAGTCTGTGATATCATCCTTAGAGCAGAATGTACCCTGTTTAAAAAAGTGGTATGCCTGTGGATGAGTCTTGGGTGGAAAGGCTGCAAAACCCTTCTCTGTTCCCGGGGTAAATTGCGGGTTGTTTTTTACCGGAGTCATTGGCCGGGGATGGACATTATCGAGGTAAGTTTAATAGACTCTCTAAGGCAATGGATAGAGGAGAAAATGATGGGGTAGTTTTTGTCAATTCCCCTTCCCCGTGAGGAAGCCAGGGTGCGTCTGCTAATGAGGTATTCAATACTATTTACTCCAATTTAACCCAATCTTTAGAGTCTTTGTGCATGTGCCAATTGATTAGCCTGGTCAATAAAACTGCTCTGTGTTTTTTTTTAAGATCAGGTAGGGCAATCCCTCCGTTATGTTTAGGGGCTGAAAGCCTTGCAATGCTGAGTCTAGGCAGGCGTCCTTTCCAGAGATACGCACTAATTTGGGATCTGATAGAGGTAAAGAACGCTTTAGGGAGCATAATCGGGATTGCTTGCGTGATAAATAGTGTTGAGCGAACCCGGACTGTAACGTTCGGGTCCGTACCGAACTTTCGGGTGTCCGTGGCACGGACCCGGACCCGGACATTTCAAAAATCTTTCGGGTTCGGTCCGGGCCAGGCACGGTGCCTGTGGGCTTTCAAGCCATGCCTGGGCTTGCAATGTCAGGCCCAAGCGAGTTGTGATAAATAGTGCGTTCGTTAGGGCTAATACGAGGGATTTCGCAAGAAATGGAGATAGTCTAGGGTTTAATCACGCATAGAGACCTTTCCTGCGGACGGATCTGAGTCGTAACGTTCCGAAAGTCGGGGATTTGTATTGCCTCCCTAACGGGATGGACTAGAATTTTTTTTTGTGTCTCGTCAAAATAACTGGTCCGATTAGTTAACCGTGTACGTGTTTCTGAGATTTCTAACCCAATTTAACCTC
>BLSH010075908.1:300679-332222 GCA_018402905.1 Glandirana rugosa | reverse complement strand
GGAGTTAGAGACCAAGAGACAAGATGTCCTGTGAATTTAAACTTTGGATTTAACTGATCTTATTATAAGCAATCTGGATAAGTACTGGTTCTAAATGTGACTATTGTACACTGTAAGGTATTTTAATTACAATGTCTGTATTGGATGTAACTTTCAATAAAAAGTTTCTGTTAAAAAGTATGAGGTGGATTGCAATTTGAGGGGAGTGGACTAGCGATAAAGGGTAGGAACAGGGCACGGGAAAGAAAGGGGGGTTAGGTAAGGGGAGAGGGGGTTGGGAGTAGGGAGTAGGGAAAGAAAGGGGAGAAGTGACAGAAGATTACAAAGATAGTGATAGAAATAGAGTTTGGTGGGTATATGGATCAAGTGGACTTCAGAGTTATAGTCACTCCGGTCCACCTGGGTAATCCATGTAGTAGTACAGACTGAATAAAAAAAAAATACAGTTTGATATGGGGAGAATTTTGTGGTGGGGCTAGCAAGGAAGGCGGATGGTCAGCCTGTGGGAGGGTCACCAACCAGTTACTAGTTAGTGGGTAAATGATAAGGGGTCATGGTCTTGGCATGCAAAGCAAAGAAATCACTCGAAAGAACAACTGGTAACTCTAATAACAATCACACTTATCTATTAACTACCAACTTTAAACATGATACACAGTAACTTCCCTGGAATGGTGCAAGGTTAGAGTGTTGTGGTAAATACGTTAAGCACTGCTACAACAATCACCCTCCCACTCTGTGGGCAACTAATACAGCCTGAGTGTAATAATAGTTATAGCCACAGTTGAGCATTGTGGAGTAGTCATGGCCATATGGGCTCTGTTGTCAGATAAAGAGTGATGAGTATGCACTGTCAAAAATGCTGGGAGATACACCCATGGGCTCGATCTCTTTAGAGAAGGTTCTAATTCTACGGCCTTCCTGCCTCCACAATGCAAATAGTATCATATATTTGTTATGGCAGAGTAGGCATTCAACAGTGTTAGCATTATCCAGTGAGGAGAATCATGTAACCTTTTCACCATTGAGATAAATACGTTGGCGGGTCCTCTATTGGCCCGATAGTTCAATAGGAGGGGGGGGGGGGGGTTGAGGGAGAACCCCCTAAGTCTCTCACATGTCTGTTTCATCTGAATCGGGGGGATCAATTCAGGTCAACTTGGTAGCCACTGTCTCTCATGATCTTAAAGTGGAGTTCCACCCAGAATTTTTTTTACATCACTCAAGTCCTTTGCCCATATAGACTTACCTTTGAAGGAAAAAAAATGTATACTCACCCTAAGTCGCTTGTTGCTAGGTGGTCTTTGTAATCTGCCCCTTTTAGGTCCTAGGCTCTTCTCCTCACTTACTTCCTTTGCCTGACAGAAAATTACGCAATTTAAGGTGGATTGAGATCGAGGAGTGCATGATGGTTACCCACTTCTTTCAGGAAGAGATGTCAGGAGACTACAGATGGGCTTCAGATGCCCTCACCTAAAATGGAAAAGTCCAGCAGTGAGAGAAACAAAATTGTGAGTAAAAAATACGTAATTACTAGGCCGTTTGAAAGTAAGGAAACAAAAGGTCTATTTAGTATTAAAGAGTGGATGCCAAATTTATTTTTTTTCTGGGTGGAACTCCGCTTTAACTCGACTGTGCAAGGATCCGAATCAGACCCTCTCTGGGAAGAAGTTTCTGCACGTTGAGATGAATGTCTGTGCTGTTGTCTGTGCTAGTGAGGGCGAGTGGCTCTTCTGGAGTAGCCCTCCCAGCTGTGCTCACAGTCAAATCTCCGGGTAGGGTCTGGCTTAGGGGAGCAAGCCAGAGTAGTACATTTGAGCCCTCTGGGTCCCCTCCCCCAGATCCACTAGTTTGAATTGTAAGGTGGCTGAGCATAGTGCAGAAACAGTTTTGCCGCTTTCTTTTCCCTATAGCGGGGGGGGAGCATTCTATACAATCTGTCTCGCTGGAGAGTGTCTCGGTTGTAGTGGGCAACATACATAGTGGATCCACAGGGCTAGTTAATCAGTTTTAGCCGGCTGGGAGCCCCAATTCAGCAATTGTGCACCTCGAAATAGTTAAATGGGGAATAAAGAGGATATTCAATCCAACAAAGTCTAACTTCTGGGAGTGGAAAACAACATCTGCAGAGGGCTCGGTGTTGAGAAGAGCAAGTAATGCACCATATTACTAGGTCTGCATAGGATTTGCATTATTAACAGAAACTTTATAACTAAACAAGTTCTTTGCTTTACTTTACCCGACCTGCATGCCTCTCCAAAGGGATCTTGAGACTCCTTATTCTGCCTCTGAAAGGTCTGTGGGGTCGCTGGATTGGGATCAGGTCACCTACGGCGATATATAGTAGTATTTGGCCGGCGACATGGTGTGTGCTGTTCCATGTTGGATGGAATAAGTTCCTTCCACAGCTCTGGGATGGTGAATTCCTGGTAACATTCAGGTACCGGAATGGTTTGCAGGTTGACGTGCTCAAAAAATTGCGGTAAATTAGCCATAGTTTGTAAAGTGAAAGCGCGCCCCTGGACCGTAAAGGAAAAGGGAAGTGCCATTTGTAAATAATGTGTCTTTTGTCTTAGGGCTGTGAGGATAGGCTGCAGTGCTCCGCGTTTATGGTGATCTGCGACAGGTCTTGTAATATTTTAACCTCTGATCCATTAAAAGTGGTTCTTTTTGTTCCCGCGCCCGATAACAACCTCCTCTTTAAGTTTATAATCCATGAAACAGCACACAATGTCTCTGGGGGGGTCCCTCTCTCTACCTCATGGACGTAAGGCCCTGTGTGCACCCTCGAGCTCCACTGGCAAATCTTGCGATCGCTCTAGGAGGTTGTTCACTAGCGGCTGTAATGCTAGGGGTATTTGGTCATGTTCTACGTCTACGGTCTCTGGGATCCCTCGGATGCGTAGGTTTCGCCTGCAACCCCTGTTGTCGAGGTCTTCCAACTTACGTTGTATGGAAATCAAGTGGTACTGGTAGCGGGTGCCATGTTGCTCGAGTTCCTGAATGTCCACATCGTGGAGGCCTGCTGCTCTCTCTACCTCCTCCAGTCATTCTGATACCCCTCTCAGTTCTTCCTTTAGTTCTGTCTCCGCATCTGTCAGCGCACCTTTGATGTCAGATGCCATTAGCTGCAGGTCAGTCGTCTTTGGCATTTGCTGAATGAGTGAGAAGAGCATGTCATGATCGTTCTTCTGCTTTGCCTTTTGGGACCCCTCTGACTGTCTGCGTGACATGGCTGACAGTGAGGAGGTAGATGCCTCGGCTGTGTTAGAGGGTTGTGTGCAGAAAAGATCCAGAAGATTTCATCCCAGTTGGCAGTGTGGGGTGTTGTTGAAGGGTAGCTGTCGCCCTCTCTTACCCATTGCTGGATGAAAGGGTGCTTTAGAGGTGAAATGTTCTCCCGCAGTGGCTGAGCTCCTAGTTCAAGTAGCCATCTTCACTGCGCGCCAAGCCACGCCCACTGCGTTTTTAATGTGCAATTAGCAGCATGGTGCTTTTGCTTTTCAAATTGGCGTAACATTGGCTGTCTGCACACAGCCCCATTCCTCTGTATCCCCTCTGTGTTATAACAGAAAGTAGAAAATATTGTTTTTCTTTTTCAAAATAGTCTGTCTTTTTTTGTTCATAGCGCAAAAAATAAAAAACGCAGCGGTGATCAAATACCACCAAAAGAAAGCTCTATTTGTGGGGAAAAAAGGACATACATTTTGTTTAGGTACAGCATTGCATGGCAATTGTCAGTTAAAATAACGCAGTGACTTCCGGTTACGGCACTTCATGGCTTAGCTGCACGGCCGCGCGGCTCCCGCAGTAAGCCTCACAAACTGGCGACTAAAACCCCCCCGACACCTGCAAATGGCTCAGACCATACCCGGAGGCACCCCTGACACAGCATGGAGCGATACCTAGACAAAGGTACGCTCTGATCTTCACCGATACAGCGCGGCCTGGAAGACAATGGACAGGCTACGCAGCCTGTCATGGCTGCCGCACCCAGCGGGGAGATAGTGGCTGCAGCCCCTGCACTAATGGCGCATCTGCAACACCGAACGTATTGCCCAATCGGTGGCTGCGCTCCTGGCCCCCACAATTGCAGCTTCAGTGGAGAGGGCAGTTCAAGCAGGCATGGCTCAGCTGCACAAAGACCTTAGAGAGCAAGCAGCCAGACTCACTGAGGCTGAGCAGAGAATAGCACATGTGGAAGAGGAGCTGTACCAAATGCAGGATTCTGATCGTGCCCAGGATAATCAGATAAGGCTGATCATGGAGAAACTGGAGGACCTCGAGAACAGGTCCAGGAGGAGTAACTTAAGATTTATTGGGGTCCCCGAGTCGCCTCACCCCACAGCTCTCCCCAATTGTGCGCAGTCAAAATCAAAGAGGCCTTAGGCCTCAAAGGCCCACTTCAAGTGGAGCGGGCTCACAGACTGGGCCCCCCATTAAATGACCGCACCTTGCCAAGGCCAACCATAGCTAAATATCTAAATTACACAGACAAACATAATATTCGTCAAAAGTTTAGTCAATCGAAACCCTTGATGATAAACGGAGCAAGAATCCTTATATTTGCGGATTACTCAGCGGAAGTGGCCAAGAAGAGGAAATCTTTCCAGACCATCTGCTCGGAGCTCTATAAGAGGAACATAAGATTCACACTAGCTTTCCCTGCGATATTGTGCCTAAAAGCCCCATCCGACGAGCAGATGACCTTCCAGGATCCGTCCGAAGCCGAACGCTTCCTACGCTCCCAGGACCCATCCACATACGCATCAGTGGTTGGCAGGGACTCCCACATCCAGCGTTCCTTGGATCAAAGGAGCCCAAGGAAAGAATCCGCAAAAAGGTTTAAAACCCACGGTCTGAACCATATGGACATATCTACCTGAGGTGACTGACCTGGAGGACCCATTCTCTGACTTCCTTTGCATCTAGGATCAAACAGATGAGTATAATGCTTTCCAAAGCTTTAACCCAGTAACGGGCATTTGTGTGCTGAACAAAGAGCACCCCAGGCTCTGACATTCTTCTGTCAAATAGGGATATACTCTTTCTACAGAAGGACCTTTGGCCACCCAGACGAGATAAATAACTGGTGTCTCCCTTTCTATATCACCCAAACCGTCTGGACACATACCAGGTGGCGAGAATAACTTGTTTCTCCCAACTATTGTTGTTATTTGTTCATTGTAATGAAGTTATTTTCACAATGGGGTATCTTTACACTCTTCCACATGGGCTGCCTCCCATAAGGGAATATAAGTACATGGTATTATTCTGGCACTAGTAACCTGTTGTGTATACATCCCAACCACTTTATGGGGTTTAAATACACCTTGGTGCTAAATGAGGCTGTACTTAAGGGAACCGCGATACTTGCAGTGCATCCATATGGAAGAAAGTGAAGGACATGTTGAATTTATTACGTATTACGTTTATCAGTTGATACTATGTCTACTTCAACCAATCTTCTCATCATACCTCCCCTGCTTCATACCCAATCTTGTCACCTTATTCTCTCCACAGAATCTCCCACAAGGGCCCAAACCCCCAAGACCCTTCTAGTACAAATATTTGACATCTCACAAAAATTTGACCCTCTGCACCTTTATTTTACCAACGCACCTCGAATACATCCCGCATTTCTTACATTCTCATGAAAATAATATCATGGAATGTAAAAGGACTTAGGTCCCCCAACAAGCGCATGAAGGCGCTACGCCATCTTCAGCGCCTGCGGACTGACATCGCCCTGATTCAGGGGTCCCATTTACCATCCTCTGATTTCGGGCTCATGAAAAAACTGTGAGATGGCACGGTTATAGGCTCAGAGGCCATAGGAAGGAGAGCAGGAGTTTTAATCTTGATCCACAAAAATTTTTCAGGACAAATCATATCTACAGAAACGGACACCCAGGGCAGAATAGCCATGGCCCATATCAGATGGGGAAACAGGGATATAAATATATCCAGCATTTACGCCCCAAACAACCCTGGACTCTCATTCTATACAGACTTATCCACCCACCTCTTGAAACATCCTCTCACCCCTCCATGTGGTGGAGGAGATTTCAACTCTCTTATGTATACCTTGGAGGATAAATTATATCCATCTCCTCCCCCAGATACTTTCAGGAACACACCATCCACTACCCCACTTGCAGAGACCATGGACTCTACACTTAATAGACATATGGAGATTGCAGCACCCAATAGACCGGTAATACACCTTTTACTCACCCCCACATAGAGTTCTATCCAGAATAGATTATATCTTCACCACAGAAACCCTGATCCCATTAGTAACGAATTCAGAGATACTCGAAATGGCCATATCAGATCACACACCAATATCGATAACACTGAATGACCAAAACAACACTCCCAACTTCAAAATTATATTCGCATGGCGTGGGACGAATACACATACACGAACCACAATCACCAGTCAAACCCAAACCTATTTTGGGAAGCAGGTAAAGCTTTTCTGAGAGGGAAGGTAATATCATATGCAGCATCCTTTAAAAAACGAATGCTAGCCAAATACCGCTCAGCCAGTGTACAACTTAAGACAGCCCACCTAGCCCTGGCATCAAACAATACCCAAGTCAACAGGGATAAATGGCAATCTGCTAAGCGAGCTTTTGATCTCTGGGAAGACACACTTGAATTGTCACGCAGATCGCAAACTGATGCCATGTATTACAAATAAGGCAACAAGTCGGGTAAACTGCTGGCCAGACTAAGCAGAGGCACATATACACCAACTCACATCACTGCACTGAGAGATAAGCAAGGTCAAGTACATTCTTATCCGCATAAAATTGCCCAAACCATGCTCGACTTTTATACCACTCTTTATTCCCCAGACAAACTTAATACACATGAAGCACACAACTTTCTAAGTTCATTAAATATTCCACCAATCTCCACAGACCAGCTGCAAAAACTGAATGCCCCTATCTCTCAAGAGGAAATTTTAATGGCAATCCAGAACACCTCCCCAAATAAAGCCCCTGGTCCCGATGGCTTCACCGGCAAATTCTATAAATCACTAAAAGATGCCCTCAGTCCAGTCTTACTCAAAGTATATGGCTCCATCTGGTCAGAAGGATGCTACCTGCCCACAAGCAACCAAGCAATAATAAAATTATTGGGTAAAAAAGGAAAGGACCCACTAACCCCAGGTTCATACCGCCCCATCTCCCTTTTGAATTTGGATGCAAAATTCTTATCCAAGATAATAGTGACCAGATTAGCTGAAATTATTCCAACTATTATTCACCCCACCCAATTGGGATTTGTAAAAGGTAGGATGGCGACTTTGAATATTCGTAAAGTCATGACCATTTTGGAACACGCTAGGAACCACCCCAACATAAGCACATCCTTTATAACTCTAGATGCCGAAAAGGCATTAGACAACATCAGCCTTGAATGGCTTTTTCTAGTACTAAATTCCTTAAATTTTAATGGCCCTTTCATCCACACCCTACGTCAAATGTATGCAGCCCCGTCGGCCAAAATAGTGGCAGCCGGGATCCTGAGTCCAGAACTTCGGTTGCACAAGGGTACGAGGCAGGGTTGTCCCTTGTCCCCCCTACTGGAACCACAATCCAGATTCCTAAACACCACAGCCCCTCTTCATGGAGTATACGTCGGCAACCAAGAACTACGTACAGCATTATTTGTGGATTATGTGCTAATTTTCACATCAAACCCAGCCAAGGATATACACACCATTAAAGAAATCTTTGACAAATTCCGCACCCTCTCCGGTCTGTGTATCAACTACTCAAAAAGTGAAATCCTCCCCCTAGGCTCCACTAAAAGCCATCTTTGGGCTCAACATTCTCCTTTTACCATAGCGAGCTCACACATTACCTATTTGGGCATCCAGATTGCAAAAACCCCCTCCTCCTTGTACTCCCTAAACTATCCACCACTGTTCACAAAGATTTCACAAGAACTGACCAGATGGGTGAACCTCCCGCTGTCGTTCCTGGGGAGATGCTGTCTCTTTAAAATGGTGAGCTTTGCCAGACTGCTGTATCCCCTACAAACCTTACCTCTGCTGTTGAAGCACAAGGACATCCAAAATCTATATGCCTCAATCACAAAATTCTTATGGCAAGGCAAGAAGCCTCGCATAGCACTGGCAAGGTTATATCCTCCCAGGATCGATGACGGAGTCAACCTCCCCCACATTAGGCTGTATAATATTGCTTGTCTCCTATGCACAGGTATGGACTGGATAGCTAACACCTCACGCTACTCAAATGTATCTTTAGAATCGAATATGGTCACCCCTTTTACACTTCCAGCCCTATTACACGTCAAATGGAGTCATCTCCCCATACATTTTCGACAGAACCTCTAACTGAGAGATACCATCATAGCATGGAGAAAATCCAGGAAACACCAGAAGCTACCTCTACACATCTCTCGGCATTTGCCAATAAGATGCAACCCCGGTTTCCTTGCACCACAGGAATGTTCGGCTTTTCAACTCTGGGAAGCACATGGACTATGTCATATGGCTTCACTCTACGATGAAGGGATGGGCAAACGTATCCCCTTTGCGGATCTTAGCAACACATACAACCTACCCTCCTCACACGCCTTTCATCACGCTCAATGCGAATGCATGAGTTACATGCGGAGCAACCATGGAAACATTATTAACCAATTCCAAACTTCCTTTGTAGACCATCTGCTTGCCAAAAGATCCTTCTCCATCTCCGATATCTATAAACCTCTGTTGCAAAAAACCATGGTCTCACCTATGGACATAGCCGCCTCAAAATGCGGGAAAGACTTTGATATAGAGGGCCTGAGGGACAAATTACACGCTGGATATAACCTGATCTTACAACATACTCCCTGTGAAGCGTGGAGGGAAACCCAACTAAAACTGCTACATCGAGCCTTCTTCCCCTTCGTTAAAATTAAAGATGACCCAAAATCCACATCCTGTCCATGGTGCTCACAAGCTAAACCATCATTAGCCCATCATTTCTGGTTCTGCTCTTGGATCCAATTTTTCTGAAAAGAGGTTGTAGGTTTCATTAAAGATGTTACAGGCATCCAGATCCCAGCAACCCCAGAACTGCTCTTGTTTAGCTACCAAGATCCCACACACCAAGGACACCTTCCAAACTCACGAGCTGCAGTCCAGACACCATGGATACAAACTACTCTCCTGACAGCCCGTAAGGCTATACTGAAATGCTGGACCAAACCAACAGGCCCCTTAATAGCCACGGTTAAGAAAGACCTACTCTGGCTACAATACATGGAGAAACTCGCCTCATATCTGCCTAATACACCTCCCAATCGCCGCTTTCACAAGAAGTGGTGAACTTTTATGCAAACGTCTCTCCCGCCGGAAGAAATTACATCTCTTGAAAAGGCACCTCACCTCTACTATGAAGGACTGCAACAGTTGTACCAATAAGACATGTAGGCCGGCCATCTGCCTACACGCCCCGACCCGCATCTCAACACTGCTACCTGTTAGCCATAGTGTAATATTATTGTTTGCATTGTATGGTATGTCTCTGCTAACCGCATGTCTATCTCTACCTAGAATATCCCGAGGTCCACCCATCAAAGGTTTGGCCCTGCTCCAACACTTCTGCCCTAAGCCATTGTATTGGCAAAATTTGTCCCAACCAAGACACTCCTTGTCACTCGAATGACATAAAGTCGGTCATATTACAAGCATGCACGTTTCGAGGACTCCCAAGCCCCAATGGGCCCCAACCCAACTAATAGCCCTTTTCTATATAAATAATGTACCTTCTGCAGACAAATAGAATTGTCTCTGACATCTGCTATGTCCCTGTGGAGATCCCCCCCTCCTCCTCCTCTATTGACCCCGGGTATGTAGCACCCCCCCTCCCCCCAGTGTATATGAATCAGAACAATTACCACAAGACGAGGCACAGACTCCTTTTGGAACCCCCCCTTTCCAGACTATTGGTCATATACCCATCAATCACCTCGTTGTTTTTGGTAGCCCTTGTACAACTGAACCTACTGTTGCCTATACAATGCTTTTTGTCCCTGTTGATGCTTTCCATGTCGAAGCAACATTCTGTAACCAGATCCTTTTTGATGTTTTTTGTATTCTTAAAACTCTAATAAAATCTATTGAAAAAAAAAAATAAATAAATAAATAATGCAGTGCCAAAAAATGGCCTGGTCATTAAGGGGATAAATCATTCCAGGGCTGAAGTGGTTAATCAGTGCCTTCAAATAAAGGTGAAATAAAGGTGAAATACTTGAATAAAACACAAGAAAAATTACCTTTTAAATTATTAAGTCA
Organism: Glandirana rugosa; assembly: GCA_018402905.1. Taxonomy (NCBI): domain Eukaryota; kingdom Metazoa; phylum Chordata; class Amphibia; order Anura; family Ranidae; genus Glandirana; species Glandirana rugosa. The sequence goes on along the minus strand of BLSH010075908.1, from coordinate 321,895 downwards.
ACAAAAATATCAATGGATGTAATGTCGTAGCCAAAGAAAAAGTAAGTGCATCATGGACATCAGAATCTGGTATTGCTCTCTTTAGCAGAAATGACTTCTTGTAGCTGAAATTACTTCTTGTTGGTATTTTGTATAAATTGCCACCCGTCTCTGACATCGACTCAGTGAAATTTATGACCACTTCTCCTTGCAAAACTCCTCCAGTTTTCTTGCATGAACTGCTCATTTCAAAATGCCCTACATAATTTTAAATCAGCGCTTTGACTAGGGTAGTCCAGAAAACACTATTTCTTCTTTTTCAGCCATTCCTTCCATTTCTTCTGCTAGTGTGAGGGGTTGATCCTCTGCATTGTGTAAAAAGGCTGTTTGATCCTGTCTGCTCTGATCCTCCTCTTCTTCCACAGTCCCCAATCCTTTCTCTGATAGAACAGAGCCTTGGGGGCACTCTGCACATGCTCAGTTTGGTGTGTATTGCTGGAGAGTTTTTTTCTCTTGGGAGGGTGCATGTGATCAGAGGCCAATCAGCACTGTCAAGGCAGAGGGTCAGGGGTCCTGCAGCCTCATAGGAAAGTCAGAGTAGAATGAAAACTCCTCCTACAAGCTTTAACCAGACAATCATAGAAGTCACAAGACTGCTATATACTGCTGATGAGAAAAGATATTTAGCAGTTTATATTTACCAAAATGATTGCATTTCCATGTTCTGTGTACCATGGGAGACCAGATATAGTGAATACAGGGTCCTGGGTTTAGTAACACTTTACATGTAACTCAGTGTTGGAGCAGTGTTTGGATAGATCTGGGTGGTCTTACCATATTTAAATGTTAGATTTTTTTTTTCTACCATGATAGCAAAAAGAGTTTCTCCAAATACAATTTAAAAACAAATTTCGCCTCTTCCACAAACTGATTCTATGACCCACATTGAAATCTGATTAATTTGCCCTTCTGACCTAAAGAAAGGGGTTACTTATTAGACAATTATACTGGAAATCACATGAACTGTTTAAGTTACATAAATATTGCATCTGTCTGTCTGTATGCAACACACACACAAATGGTGACGTTCACACGGAAAACTGTGCTGTTTGTTCTTAAACAATGGAAAGGTAAAAACATTGGGGTTGATTTTCTAAAGACAAAAATGAGGTAAAGGTCTGCTGACTTCCATCATCCAATCATGTGCCATCAAAAATGCATTTTTTATAATGTTTTATGCATGTGATTGGGTATTCTTTGCAAAGTGAAATTTCACCACATTCACTAAGCTTTGGGGCAAAATTTCTTGCAAAGTGATAAGATGAGAACACACAGCCAAGAATGGTCAAACATATTTTCAGGCACAGATACACTCTTGCTCAAAGTTCATGCACATGCAAACTTTTTAACCACTTGCCGACCGCCGATCGGCATCTGACGGCGACAGAGTGGCTCTTTAAGGCAAAACGCCGTCATACGACGGCGGCTGCCAGATCGCGCACAGTGAGCGCGCGCGCGCCGCCCGAGGCGCGCCCGCGCACTCACTGTGTCCGGGGAGGGCCAGGGAGCGGGTGCGGCGGATTCGATCTCCGCCGGCCACCCGCGATGCCCCCCCCGGAGTGAAAGAAGTAAACACGGACCTCTGTTCTGTGAGAGGGGAAAGGACTGTGATCACAGCCTTCCTTTACACGGAAGCTGTCATCACTTCCCTTCCCCTGTTAGGGCAGCCCCCATACAGTAAGAACACGCCCAGGGAACACAGTTAACCCTTAGAGCGCCCCCTACAGGTTAACCCCTTCACTGCCAATGGCATTTACACAGTAATCAGTGCATTTTTATAGCACTGATCGCTGTATAAATGCCAATGGTCCCAAAAAAGTGTCAAAATGTTCCGACATGTCCGCCCTAATATCGCAGTACCGCTAAAAATCGCAGATCGCCGCCATTACTAGTAAAAAATAAAAAAAAATAAAAACCCCAGAAATGAATTCTCATTATGCGTAAACGCGACCACTTTTGCGCAAACCAATCAATAAACGCCGATTGCGATTTTTTAAATAACAAATATGAGGAAGAATATAAATCGGCCAAAACTGATGAAAAAAATGTTTTTTTTATATATATTTTTTGGATTTGTATTTTAGCAAAAAGTAAGAAATTTGGGTTTTTTTGCAAAATTGTCGCTCTTCTTTTGTTTATAGCGGCGATCAGAAATGACACAGCGGTGATCAAATACCACCAAAAGAAAGCTCTATTTGTGGGAAAAAAAGGACGCAAATTTCGTTTGGACACAACATCGCACGACCGCGCAATTGTCAGTTAAAGCGACGCAGTGCCGAATCGTAAAAAGGGCACCGGTCCTAAAGTGTGAAATCCTTCCGGGGCTGAAGTGGAACTAGAATGATAAAATGTCCTCAGTTCTTGTAGATCATAAGCTTAATAATAGCATATAATGCCAAGCTGCAGTTTCGAAAGCAAGCAAAGTCCTTTCCTGTATTAAGAGAGGTATGGACTTCAGAGAGAGATATCATTTTGCCCCTGTACAAATCATTAGTAAGACCTCATCTGGAATATGCAGTTCAGTTTTTGGCAGCAGTTCTCAAAAAGGATATCGGGGACTGGAGAAAGTGCAGAGAAGGGCAACCAAACTGATAAGAGGCATGGAGGAGCTCAGCTATGAGGAAAGATTAGAGGAACTGAATTTATTCTCTAATGAGAAGAGGAGATTAAGGGGGATATGATCAACATGTACAAATACATAAGTGGTACATATAGTGAACTTGGTGGTGAGTTATTCACTTTAAAGCGGTTCGAAAGGCAGAAAGTCTTTTATCTTAATGCATTCTATGCATTGAGATAAAAAAAACCTTCTGTGTGCAGCAGCCCCCCTTAGCCTCCCTAATACTTACCTGAGCCTCCTCCATTTCAGCGATATTGCACAAGAGACTCGGCTGGCTGGGACTCTCCCTCCTGATTGGCTGAGAGAGCAGCAGAGCACCATTGGCTCCCGCTGCTGTCAATCACAGTCAGTGAGCCAATGAGGAGAAGGGGGGGGGGTGAGGCCAGGCCATAGCTCTATGTATGAATGGACACAGAGCAGCAGCTTGGCTCGGGTGCTCTTATAGCAAGCTGCTTGCTGTGGGGGCACTCGGCAGCGGGGAGAGCTGTGAAAATGGGGAATAGACTCCCTCAAAAGGTGGTTCTGGCCAGCTGAGTAGACTGTTGTAAGAAAGGCCTGGATCCTTTCCTACACACATATATGACTGGATGCTAATATTTATAAGTAAACTTGATGCAGGGAACATCGGGTTGCCACTTGGGAGGTCAGGAAGGAATTTCCCCCACTGGAGCAAATTAGATCATGCTCGGCTGGGTTTTTTTGCCTTCCTCTGGATCAACTGTGGGTATAGGATTGTATGTATAATAGATTGTATATATATATATATATATATATATATATATTTCCCTTCTATAGGTGGAACTGGATGGACTTATGTCTTTTTTCAACCAGACTAACTATGTAACTACACCATTTCATGCAAAAAATGTAACTTTAAGGCCCATTTCACATGGGGCGGATCCACTCAGCGGACTCCGCCAGCTCAGCGGGAGATCGATCCGTTGATCTCCGCTGAGCCGGCGGATAACAGGTCCATCTCTGCTCACTGTACAGGGATGGACCTATCAGATCCCTGCTGTTCTCTATGGGGAAGATCGGATGAAAATATACTGCATGTCCATTTTTATCCAATCCTATCCAATCCATTCCACTGGACGGATGGCGATCGTATTGCCACCCATCTGTTTTGAGCGGATCTTGATGGATCGGATGGCAGACGGGTGCCAGTGGACACATCTCCGCTGACATCCGCCTGCCCATAGAAGTGAATGGATGGCCCGCTTGGATCTGCCTGAAAAACAGACAGGCGGATCCGAGCAGGCCGATCGTGTGAAAGGGGCCTTAATTGATCAATCTGATTAAAAAAAGAACAATATTACATTGTATCATTAAAAAGGTTATAATTAAAAATACGTTTGTATTTATTACACCTATTTAAAGACTGCAAATACATACTGAGAAGCAGATATAAAACACTATTTCTATTGTGGAATATATATATTCTAGGAACGATTGCCTATCAGCTGTAGAGGAACTACAAGTCTCATCATCAAGCACAGCATGCTGGATCATATATCTTTAAGCTACAGGTTAACTGACTGTCTATGATTCCCTTTTCATGTCTTGTGCATGAACCACCTCCAATCATGACAGCAGTGGAGTTCCCTAGGGATAGTAGCAGGTCTATTTAATATTATTACAGGTAAGGTAGCAGATTCACTACTTGCTGACAGCAAATCTTCCCTCACCTGACTGACAAATGCACCATGTTATGTGTGATTCAGCATCTGCCAACCTCCCCTGGATTATCCTACACCTTTACAGGTCAATAACTGAAAACAATCCTCTATAGCTGGGCTAGCTACTGGACCTAAACTGATAATTTCTGACATTGGCTCTATTTGTGCTTGTCATCACCACAACCAACAAAATGTTAATTCTAAAGGACTGCAAGATGTTCTGTCTACTTGTCGCCTTGACCATCTGCCTACAGGACCAATTTGTAGACCATGTGCAGGCTCAGGAGTGCAGATTGATAGGGAAGTTTGATCTACATGGATTTGTAGAATCTACAGACCATGAGCTGATCATTGGAGGACTGTTCCCTTTTCACCAAAGGACCATACTGACCAATGACACCGATATGGAGGAACCCAAGTCTCCAAAGTGTGAGGGGTGAGTTCATTTTTTTTTTAACTTGATGAAAGAAGAAATAAGAAAGTTATAACTATAACTTTTTTTTTAAGTGATCAATAAATAGCACCAGTTTAACTCTAGATATTCTGCTGTTTAATACAGTATAGCATTTTGGTATTGTATATGGCTTTACAGTATTGTATTTAGGGATATAAATCTTTGGCCTTAAAACTAAGCTGCCCTTCAATTACTGTAGAATTAGAATATCATAAGTGACATATTTTAGCCAGGTTTTTCTTATTGCTCATGTACCAGTAGGCTTATTTTTTAAGGCTGTAGAAAGAACAGAGAGCACATATACTCATGTGTTTTGTGGTTTATTTCGTTTGGACTGTTGAATTGCTATGGATAAGTGAACTTCTTACTTGATCACTTCTCCTTGCTCCAGCTTGGATGAGTATTTTTCAACTATCACTGTATCATACTTTTGGAATTTTATCATTTTCACGATGAACCTAATTTTTACTTTTTAGCACATCAGATGTTATCTTTTGTATGAGTAATATACAATTTATCTTGCTATATACTGTCTACTACTGTCACAAAAAAAAAAAAATATAGATATGCTGTTATAAGAGTAATGCCACTATTAAATTAATGTCAATTACTGTGTAACTACATATAGAGCACTGTGTAACTTCTAATATCCAATATCAAACTTTAAATCAAAGCAGGGCCATACAGTATGTCAGTATAATAATATTTAGGTTACAATAGCACTTGGCTCATACTTTTTAGCTAAAAATAATAGGTTTGTTGTCTAGGCATTAAAGTGCTGAGAAAGTAATATCGTGATGTGTTTCTCATTGTGGAAAGGCACAGTTCTTGGAAGAAATAAACCTGTGCCTACTTCAAACATTCAAATGATTGCAGAAAAGATCTTATTTTTAAAGCACCCCAAGCCGATCCTTGAAGTAAACAAAAGCATACTTCATTCCCCTAATCTCAATTTTATTGCTATAGAGCCCTATTATGTCTATGTAATTTACTGTCATGTTGTATTATAATTAAAATGATTGACTACACATGTTCTACATACCTATATATACAGTATACTCTGAAACATGAGCAACTGCACCTTGCAAGGAAATTTCCGAAGTGTCAAACATTTAAACAAGAATCGCTGAGCGGACAGGGACTCCTGTGATTAGCCTTTGCTGAGGGGTTGCAAAGAGCAGGTTCTAAAAGTGACTGAAAATTAGGCTTTAAGAAGCTGAGATTTAATGTAATTGTCACAACTGCATTGCAAAAATGTATAGCTTAGATCAGTGGTCTCCAAACTGCAGCCCAAGGGCCAGATGTGGCCCTTTGCCAGCCTTTATCCGGCCCTTGAGGCACTATTGCTCCCAATGATATGACCCACTAGTCCTCCCATTGACATCAACAGTGGGGCATAATTCCTGCCACTGACACCAATGATGGGGCAATATTCCTTGCACTCATATCAATAATGCTGCACTATTCCTCCCACTGACACCAACAATGGGGCACTATTTCTTCCACTGATTCCAATGATGGTGTATTATTCCTCCCGCTGATACCAATGAAAGGACACACTTCCTCCTTCTACTGACCACCAAGCCTGAGGTCATGTTTATTTCCATTGTGCTGGGTCAGGGGCATTTTTTACCCTCACTGGCCACAATCCGTCTCCCCCTAAAGTCTAAAGGACAGTAAACTGGGCTTTTGTTTGAAAAGTTTGGAGACCCCTGGATTAGATGTAGGACACTGAGCAGTTTGTTGTGAAAGATATTGAGCCTGATCAACAACATGAAATGAACAAGGACAAAGATAAATCATAGTGATACACCTGCATTGAAGGTCACATGAGTATGGATATGTATGTGCACATTGCAAAAGTAATCCCTGAACAAATCCTACACTGATGTTCAATGTGTATTTTGAGGTCACAAATTGGAGTGTAGTGTGTGTTGAACATCCAAATAATAATTATGTTGTGTTTTTTGTTCATGTAAGCTGCAACAAAATTATTGCAATGTTCTACTGCCCATCACAGTGTTTTGCATTGTTTATTAAGGAAAGCCCTATATGCCCATTTAGAAAATGTGGATAATATAATAGGTATTTTCATCTTTATGTGTGGACCTTACTGGAATTTAAAGATCATCAAGTTACAATAACTATAGGGTAAACGTTATCATATTATTTTATTTAATTTACATTTAATTTACATTGACATACAGAGTTACAACAGCTGTTAAATTCAGTTGAGATTTAAGCCTGCTAGCTGCAATTTATAATTAAGGTGTGCAACCCTCAATTACAGTGAGATGAGCTACTTCCCTCATCCTTGTTTATAAGAATCCCTCTGTATCATCTAACAGCTGTGCGTGAACTGTATGACATTCACATGAATCTTATAATAAAACAATCAAATTGCAATATATATACCTTAATTTTGTTACTTAGACTACCTGCTGATGGGTGCATTTGCTAATGCATTGCAAAGACACTGGAGTTGATTTACTAAGCCTCCATTCCTCACCTGCTGCACCACTTTTTTTTTTTTTTTTTAGCTTTTTTGTGTGTTTATGTGGTGTGTTTCTGGGGTGGCACTATTAATTTGAATGGGCCTTCCTCTTCTCCAAATACATGCCAAAGAAGCTCATGTACCAAATTTTGGAACAGAGCCAGGCACTTTGGCGTTGTAATTTTTGCTGCGATTTTAGCACACTTTGTCAATCAACACTTGTGGCAAAATCACACTGCTTTTTGGGTGCCATTAAGAAATAATGGCATCACAAGTGTGGCCAGTGTTTTGCCGCGACCGGGTAAATGTGTGAAGGTGGCTTTACACAGCTATTTGCAAAAAGTAGTGTATGAGATCAGAAGTAATGCACCAAACGCACCTAAGTGCATTTGGTGCATTATGTCTGTGTGCGTCCACTACTTTATGCAAATAGCTGTGTACAGCCGCTTTCACCCATTCATGGCTATGGTGGGCGGCTGTACGTAGCTCTAGGACAACCGGGACACCAGAAATACACTTAGGGGTTGATTTACTAAAACTGGAGCGTGCAAAATCTGGTACAGCTGTGCATGGTAGCCATTCAGGTCCTAACTTAGGCTTGTTCAATTAAGCTTTGACAAAAGCCTGGAAGCTGATTGGTTTCTTTGCAGAGCTGCACCAAAATTTGCACTCTCCAGTTTTAGGCTACATGTACAGGTTTGAATGGTTTCTAAGGATTCAAGTATACTAGCAGCTCCTAAACTTGAGTTTAGGAGCTTTTGACTTTTTTTGCCAAAGCTCCTAAACTCAACTCCATACGAGCCTATGGGTTTGATTTACTAAAACTGGATAGTGCAAAATCTGGTGCAACTGTGCATGGTAGCCAATCAGTTTCGAGGTTTTTTTTTTAAACCTAAATTGAACAAGCTTAAGTTAGGACCGTTTGGCTACATATAGGCTTTTAGCAGAGTTTAGGAGCTGCCATGTTTAGGTAAGGTTAAACCTCCCTCTCCTGAATGTGGAAGAATCACATTCAGGATAGGAACATTTTGACTGCTGGCTGCAGATCGCTGCAAAATTGTGGTAAGAACGTTTTGCAACGGTCAGGGTAGGCTAGTGTACATGTAGCCTAAAACTGGAAAGTGCAAAATCTGGTGCAGCTCTGCAAAGAAACCAATCAGTTTCCAGGTTTTTTTTCAAACCTAAATTGAACAAGCTTAAGTTAGGACCGATAGGCTACCATGCACAGCTGTACCAGATTTTGCACTCTCCAATTCTAGTAAATCAAACCCTAAGTGTAAGTGTATAAGCTCCTATACTTTGGCAAAGTTTCATGCTGGATTACTGCACACATTTGGATATGTCCTGCTGTGGGATTGGCAGTTATGGCTGGGAGCAGCAGAGCAAGAGAGAGGTGTACTTGGATTGGATGCAGCCAGAATGTGACCTCTTGCACTGGACCCAGCAGAGATGGGGAGGAGAAAAAAGCTGGGGGGAATAGCTGGGGATTCTTGGGAGGGAGTCAGAAGGGCTGCTGCTGCTATATCATGCTGGTGGAAAGGATTGATCAGTGTGGTGAGAGGTAGAGTTGGGTATGTGCAAATCTGAGAAATTCAGAGAGACACTTGCAGGCTGCTGGGCTGCAGGGGAATGCTGTGTGCCAGATTTTAATGTTTAAATCTGGGGACACCCTACTGACTATGCCCACTTTTATTGGGGTCAATCAGAGGTGGAGCAGGGGTAAAGATATTAGAGGCCACACCAAATGTTGTCTACTTTACTCTGGGTTCAAGAGTGCAGGCCCAGGTGTTCACTGCAGGTAACCTTCACAAGCAAGGGCAAGGCAGAAAAAAATTCCATATTCTTACCTCCCGCAATTAAGTCTGCACAAGCCGTGAGAGGAATAACTGGGGAGATTATGTAATATCAGCATGTGACTTCATCAATATCCCTGGACACTGCTGGGAGCAGACATACTCCTTCCCTACCTCCTGCTTCAGGCCAGTCACAGAAATGTTGCTAGGATGGATTACCTGCAGCTGCCCAAGCTGGGGATGTTATTAATATAGCAGGATAGAATTTGAGGACACATTCTTTTAACCTCCCTGGCGGTATTCCAGAGTGTGGCTTGGGGTGGAATTTCAGTACCATTAGCGGTAACCCCGAGCCACACTCGGGATTGCATCGCTGGATCCAAGGCAGCGTTACTTACCTTGTCCCCTGGGTCCAGCGATGTCCCCCCGATGTGTCTGCGGGCTGTGTCCTCTGCCCGATGCCTCTGTGTGCCAGGCTCTGTTCCCTGCGAGCGTCGAGTCGCACGGGGACAGAGACCAGCTGCAAATTCAAAAAGTGAAACACACAGTATACATACAGTACACTGTAATCTGACATCTGGCAGCGATAGACCGCCATAATGTTTAGGGAGAGATAAGAAATTTCTAGAAAGACGTGTTTTTTATGTGCCCAAATACATTTAATAAAAAGAGCATGCACTTGTCTGAAGTAGGGGATTGGAATCTTAATTGGGAGGGCCTGTAATAGATAGAGAAGTATTGGTAGTATACACATCTTAATTAAGTTACACTTGCCGAACCAGGAATAGAGGCCCTTATGCCAAGTTTCTAATAGGAGGCGGGGTTTGGCTAGCAGAGGTGGGAGGTTAAGGGCAAAGGTGTGAGTCAGTTTTGCCGGGATAAAGGTACCCAAATATTTCAGGGCCGAATCTGTCCACTTAAAATGGAAGTTTGATTTCAAAGTTGACTGGAGATTAACCTCTTTGGCGGTATTCCCGAGTGTGGCTCGGGGTGAATTTTCTGTACCAAGAGCGGTAACCCCGAGCCACACTCGGGATTGCATCGCTGGATCCAGGCAGCGTTACTTACCTTGTCCCCTGGATCCAGCGATGTCCCCCCACTGTGTCTGCGGGCTGTGTCCTCCTCCCCAATGCCTATGTGTGCCGGGCTCCGTTCCCTGCGAGCGCCGCGTCATACGGGGTGGAGCCTGGCGGCAAATTCAAAAAGTGAAACACATAGTAAACATACAGTACACTGTGATCTGTAAGATTGCATTACTGTATCAAATCATTTCACATCCCCTTTGTCCCTAGTGGTTTGCCCAGTGCCCTGCATGCACTTTTATATTATATATGCTATTCTTTATACCTGGAAACTTGAGAATGTCCATGGGAACCAAAAAGTGTCCCTTTACATCAAAAGTGTTTTTTGATCAGCTATTAAACACAGATAGTAAATAAGAATCATTTGCAGAATTGAGTGATACTGATTTTTGGGGAAATTTATCATCAGACACTGAAAGTGACGACAGCGACAATTCTGCAACTGAGCAAATTTCAGTGTTTTTGGTTTGATTACATTATTGAATACATTTTATTACTATTACGTTATTATTTTTGATAATTATTTTTAGTTATTTATTATATTATAATTTATGATTTCATGTTTCAAACTTTATCATACCCGGGATGTCTACTAGACTCTGGTTTGAACAGATTTAAGTGAGTTATTCCTAATAATTACAGGCCTACAATATAAAACGCCAAATTTCCATGCAAAGTAATGTACCGCTTTCAGCACCAAAAATCTGAAATAATCATACCGCCAGGGAGGTTAACCAAGGATGAAATCGGTAACATTTGTTTTCCCACTAGATCATGGCCCTGGAAACCAGGGATGTCTGGTCACCCTACTGTACAGGAATCATGTTGTGCTGCTGCTGTACTGTGTAGAGAGAATACGCATTACGTGCCATTGCTGTGCTGAGGATCAAGCTGCTGCTGCCTTAGCTTTTCAGAGCCAATTTCTGTGGCCATTCAGGGACTAAGCTGTGCCAAGGGGCTGTGCTGAGTGTTACTAAGCAGGGACCCAGAGAGAGAGCAGCCTTATACCCCTGCCTGCATGAAAGAGACTGAGCTACTACTTTAATCAGTGGTGCTGGTCAGGAGCGGTTGCTGTGTGTACTGTTTAGTACATGAACCATACTGTAATGAGTGAACAGCCATGGATAACAGAGAACTGTGTGGTGCTACAAAGCTGTGAGACCCCGAGCAAGAGACTGACTGCAGAGAGCTACAATGGTAGAGAAATATAGGGCAGAGCCGCAAAACAATGGCATCCATAGCTCTGGAAAGGAAGAAGGCCTTTAATTCAACAATCCTGGCTTGAGATGGGAGTGCTGTGAATGTGGTGTGACCTCTTGCTTGGCTTTTAGGGGACCGCCAAAGAGTGTAACTGTGGTGAAAGGCTTCTTGGCCTGAATTTACTGCACTTTGTTTTGCTTTGATCTAGGGCTTCAATGCCGGAACACCTGTCTACAATTGTGCTGATCTTTACTGTTACAGAGCCTGTAATGTTGTTGACATTTGCTGCCTAACCAAACTTTTTCCTTGCAGGGCTTTGTTTATTAATAAAGCCCACTTAGCGCCACTGATGTGTCTGTGAGTTAGAGTTTAGCCAGGGCAGGTCATCAAAGGAGGAAGACAGGAGGATCCATCTATCAAGAGACCCTTTGGGGTTATTGCTACACAGCTAAGGAGTGTAAAGTGGGCACCCCAGTAGAAGGAGGTCCTGGTGACTGTACTAAGAGCATACAGGTGGGCATCTAAGACCTTGACCTGGAAGTTTCAAGAATTATATGCATGCACCTGGACATGCACTTACATTTGTCACAGATCGCCACTATGAGATAAACTCATAGACTGCACACGCGATTGATTAAGAACTTTATTTAAGCCCACCTTTATTATATTGTGGCATTTTGTCAAGTATTATATGTTTTCCAATTTTCAGTATACTTGTATCTTTGGTAATACCTTATTTATTCACAATACTGTTGCTATATGTGCATACGTGGAGGTAACAGCATGTAGTGTAGTTGTCATTTCATTCACAGGGGTAGCGCAGCACCATTTATTGTTTGTAGTTATGTGCCTTACATTGCTGGACAAATGTCAATGTTCTTGGATGGACATAAATAAACAGAAACCTTTATACAAATGTACCATAATATTCTTTCTAATTTTAGTAATACTTATGTACTAACAGTTCTTCAGCTTTTGTAACACACAGATGCAAAAGTATTACCTATTGCCCTGTGGTGCAGTTCATTTTTTTAGGGTGGGCACTCACATTAAAAAAAAACTAATTGTTATTTATTTATTTTTTTCAAATATACACTTTATTAAACTCCACATGGGCACAAATACAAACAAGCTCTTACATCCATTTTGTAGATAAATCATATACAGTATTGTCTATTATAAGTAGCTAGATGAGAGTCAAGCCAAACATTATAACTCTTTAATGATATATGGGAAGTAAGAAGAGATTATTGGGTGGACCCAAACATTTGTTTATTCTCCTTTGTCCGCTGTGTAATCCATTCAGATTAATGGATAATAAAAAACAGGGTTCAAGAGTGCCCATTACAATTTTCCCGTAACATAAAAAACAGTGAAAAAAAAAAATTCAAACTTGTGCATCAGAGTACTGTAAATGGAAGAAATAAGAAAAATGAAGAGAGGAGAGAGATGAAGAGATAAGAGAAGGGATGCAGGGAAGGGAATGAAAGAGAGGGGGGGATATTGTTGGGTACAGATAGCTTGGTCTTAAGGATACCTGATAGATCAGGTGAGGTATTATGATTCTAGAAGAGAGGATAAATTGATTCCATATTTGCCAGGTCTGGGAATGTTTTTCTTTTTGGTGTCGTGCCGTGAGCACTAAATCCTCTAGCTTAGTCTTCTACTTTTCGTATCCACTTAGCCGGGGAAGGGGATGTTTGTTTCTTCCAGTGTAATGGAATACAGGATTTTGCCACATTTAAGAGATGTCGAACAATAGATTTTTGGTAAATTTTAGCTGAAACCGTAGTGACATGGAGAAGAAAAAAGGCCTGGTTCATAAGGAATTTCATATTCGACGAACCGCTGTGTGACTCCCTTGACTGTGGCCCAGTAATGATTAAGCTTCGGGAAGGACCAAAAGATATGTAATAATGTTCCTCTGTTTCCCAGGCATGTCCAGCAAAGGTCAGAAGAGGATAGTAAGATTTTTTTAAGTCGATCTGGTGTGAAGTACCATCGCGTTAGGAGCTTATAGTTGGTCTCTTGAATTTTTGTGCAGAAGATTTCAGTGAGAATCTAAGGATAGTTTGTATGAGCAGGTGTGAATGTATGATTTAAATCTGATTCCCATTTGTGTATGTATGGCAGAGTTGGTTGTTCAGGAGGGCTATTTAGCAAGCTATACATTTTAGATAGGACTTGGGTAAGAGTGCCATCTTCTGAGCAATATTCCTCAAAGGTAGTTAGTGGGCGGTCAAAGCATCTTGGATTTGGGAGGGAACTGGCCTGAGATATTTGTAGCACCAAAGAGCACCTTCCAATGGGACATCTGCTTGGGCTTTCTCCAGGGGGACCCATAGTTTTAAGTGCCCATGCCGGCACCAGTCAATCAGTCGGCCTAGATGGATGGCTTGGTAATATTTTCTGACATCTGGCAGCACTAGACCGCCGTAATGTTTAGGGAGAGATAAGAAATTTCTAGAAAGACGTGTTTTTTATGTGCCCAAATACATTTAATAAAAAGAGCATGCACTTGTCTGAAGTAGGGGATTGGAATCTTAATTGGGAGGGCCTGGAATAGATAGAGAAGTATTGGTAGTATACACATCTTAATTAAGTTACACTTGCCGAACCAGGAATAGAGGCCCTTATGCCAAGTTTCTAATAGGAGGCGGGGTTTGGTTAGCAGAGGTGGGAAGTTAAGGGCAAAGGTGTGAGTCAGTTTTGCCGGGATAAAGGTACCCAAATATTTCAGGACCGAATCTGTCCACTTAAAATGGAATTTTGATTTCAAAGTTGACTGGAGATTAACCTCTCTGGCGGTATTCCCGAGTGTGGCTCGGGGTGAATTTTCTGTACCAAGAGCGGTAACCCCGAGCCACACTCGGGATTGCATCGCTGGATCCACACAGCGTTACTTACCCTGTCCCCTGGATCCAGCGATGTCCCCCCACTGTGTCTGCGGGCTGTGTCCTCCTCCCCAATGCCTATGTGTGCCGGGCTCCGTTCCCTGCGAGCGCCGCGTCACACGGGGCGGAGCCTGGCGGCAAATTCAAAAAGTGAAACACATAGTAAACATACAGTACACTGTGATCTGTAAGATTGCATTACTGTATCAAATCATTTCACATCCCCTTTGTCCCTAGTGGTTTGCCCAGTGCCCTGCATGCACTTTTATATTATATATGTCATTCTTTCTGCCTGGAAATTTGAGAATATCCATGGCAACCAAAAAGCGTCCCTTTACGTCAAAAGCAGTTTTTGATCAGCTAGAAAACACCGATAGTAAATAAGAATAATTTGCAGAATTGAGTGATACTGATTTTTGGGGAAATTTACCATCAGACACTGAAAGTGACGACAGCGACAATTCTGCAAATGAGCAAATTTCAGTGTTTTTGATTTAATTACATTATTGAATACATTTTATTACTATTATATTATTACTTTTGATAATTATTTATAGTTATTTATTATATTATAATTTATGTTTTCTTGTTTCAAACTTTATCATACCCGGGATGTCTACTAGACTCTTGTTTGGACAGATATAAGTGAGTTATTCCTAATAATTACAGGCCTAAAATATAAAACGCCAAATTTCCATGCAAAATAATGGTACCGCTTTCAGCACCAAAAATCTGAAATAATCATACCACCAGGGAGGTTAAGGGGCAGTTCAACTCTCATTGCTTCTGATTTACGATTTTTGTCGATTTTTAAATTTGAGAGTGCTCCGTATAGTTCAAATTCTCGCATCAAATTTGGGAGTGAAACAATTGGATTAGTGAGGGAGAAGAATAGATCATCCGCATACGCCGAAATTTTACAATGGGTATTCCTGACTAATAGGCCACTGATGTCTGGATTTCGTTGTATAGTGCATAGGAAAGGTCCTAACATTAAGGCAAAAAGTAGTGGGGAAAGTGGGCAGCCTTGTC
Source organism: Glandirana rugosa (assembly GCA_018402905.1). Lineage (NCBI taxonomy): Eukaryota > Metazoa > Chordata > Amphibia > Anura > Ranidae > Glandirana > Glandirana rugosa. The sequence continues at coordinate 306,608 of BLSH010075908.1, read as the reverse complement.
ATGTCCCATTCGTGACCTGAGCAGAGGGGTTCAAGTATATTTTAGTTATCCAATTAATTATAGTATCTCCCAGTCCCAAGCGTCGAAGATCTGAAAACAGAAATTGGCAATTGACGCAGTCACTCTTTTTCTGCGTCCCTGCTGATAAAAACGCTTGGTGTGTGTGTGGTAAGAGGCAATGTGCAACAAGTTGAGCACTTTAGTGGTGTTGTCTCTCGCCTCTCTAATGGGGATGAAACTGACTTGATCCAAGTGGATCAAGTCTTGCAGATGACATGCTAGGCGGGTTGCGAGGATCTTGGAGAAAAGTTTGAGGTCGATATTCAAAAGGGAAATGGGCCTATAACTGCCGCATAGGGCGGGATCTTTACCTTCTTTGGGTAAAATCGAGATATGTGCTCTTAAAGTGTCTTTAGGGAAAGTCAATTCTGAGCTTAATCCGTTAAAAAGAGTCACCATATGAGGGCCTAGAAGCGGGAGCAAAGCTTTATAATATTGAAGGGTGAAGCCGTCAGGGCCCGGGGCTTTACCTGGTTTGGATGATGCAATGGCCAGGTCTAACCCTTCAAGGGTTATAGGAGTGTCTAATTCCTCTCTAGTTTCTGCCGAGATTGTGGGGATCTGGGAGGAAGTAATGTATTCATCAATTCAGGATTTAGGAATTGATGAAGTGGGTAAATTATTCAAGGAGGCATAAAATTCTCTAAACGCTTTTGTGATCTGTGTTGATAAACCTGATTTTTGAGCAGTGGGTGACATGATGTGGGGAATGTATGTTTGTAGTTTATGTTCTCTAACTGATCTGGCTAATAATTTCCCACATTTGTCTTCGGAATCATATGTCATTTTGTGGAAACGTGTAATGCCGCTTTGGCTTTATATAGTAAAAGATTGTTCATTTGGTCTCTAAGAGCGGACAGTTCGATATTGAGAGAGGCAGAGGGATTATGTTTATGGTGGGATTCAGCGACATGGAGTTTGGTGAGGAGGAGGTCTAGCTGCTTTTGTCGTTCTCTCTTAATCCGAGAGCCGTGCTTGATAAATATTCCTCGTATTACTGCCTTATGGGCTTCCTACACCATTCCCCGATCACAATCCATGGCAGTATTTGTTTGGAAATAGAATGTGAGTTCTTTGGTGACTTTGGCTAGCATGCCTGGTATCTGTAGAAGGCTTTCATTTAGCCTCCAGAAGTGATGCAGTGGGATGTTAGTATCAGACAGCACGTAGGCCAACTCTATAGGCGTGTGATCAGACCAGGTACACATCCCAATAGAGGAGTCCTGTACTGTGTGAAGTTGGACGTGGGGAATCAGGAAGTAGTCTATTCTAGTGTAGACCTTGTGTGGCGAGCAATAGAGTGTTGTAGGCGCCAAATATCAATCAGTTGAGCTTTATGTAGGGATTGAGCTATCCGTTTGCGAAGGATCGGAGAGACAGAGGAAGATCCCAAAGAAGTGTCCACAGTGGGAATCAGGGGATTATTAAAATCGCCACCCAGAATCAGTTGGCCTTCTAGTCCAACAGTTTGTCTAAAGTCTGTTGAATCAAGATATCCTGATCTTCGTTCGGAGCATATATCGTTGCAAGTTTCAATTGTGTCTTGCCAACCAGGCCCTTGATAAATGCAAAGCACCCTTCTACATCCATCAGGACCCTGTGGCAGGTCCATGGTACTTTACTTGAGAAAAGGATCGAGACGCCTCTCGATCTGGTCTTATTAGTTGAGTGATAGGCCAGGGGATAGAATTTATTTTTGAGGACAGGTAATTTATCGTCTCTAAAGTGGGTCTCCTGTATAAATGCTATGTCCACATGGAGACGTTTCAGGTCGTTCATGAGCATGCATAGTTTATCCGGTGTATTAAGGCCTTTCGTGTTTAGGGAGAACAACTGTGGTTTTTCCACCACCAATTAGAGATGGGGGGGGATAGGTGAAGAGAATCTTTAAAGAAGATTAGGATTATACGGAAAGGAAGTAGGAATAAAAAAAAGGAGGGAGAGGGATAGATAGAGAGGAAGGTTAGCGGTGGGTCAACAACAGAACATCACCCGTGCCCCTCCTCTAGAAAGGGTTAGTGAGTGCAAAGAATACTTTGCAAAAAGCACACTCCGACCAAGGTCAGAAGTATTGCGTGCTGGCCTAGGTGGGGGAAGCGGCTGGAGCAGGGTTCAGGACAGCTCATTCAACCTCTCCCAACCACCTCAACTTGTAGAAGTTGGGCAACGGCAGTAACAAAATACCAAACAAAGGGAGTTATCTTTAACTATCATGAGGGAACCTCTCATGAGAAACCAATATAATGTAATAGTTGTACTTTGTTCTCCCCAATCCCCTTCAACAACACAGGTTGGCCAGGATCTGCTCCGGCAAGAAGCACATCCTGCCTAATGTCCATCTCGTGTCCATAATGTAAATTCACCACTTCAATTCTTTAATTCATTTGTTGGGTGTCCTTTGAAATGAGTATGACCTCCCAAGAACAGTCTGTGGATGCCTGGTATATATAATGGTCAACATATTGAAACTCTCACAGATAGCAGGAGACTTTCTAAGATAGGTTAGTAAATGTGGGTGCTCAAATCAGGTAACCCACTCTCACTAAATCCACCCCCCCCCACCGCATCCCGACAGCCGTGAAAAATACACCATAAGACATCTCAAGTGGTATATATAACAATGTGATTATATCATTTCTCCTGGTTATAATAAGAATGACAATGTAAAGGTGAAGGAGGTGCTTAAACATCCCCCTGAGGAAAGTCCTGGAGGAGCCCCAGAATGTCCCCTCAATGGATAAGTTCTGCTGGTATGGAGTTGGTCCGTGGCAAGGAGGGGGTAACTAATAACAAGTGGATCCCACATCCGTGGTTTATGGCAAGGGGGGACGGGGGGGGGGCAAAGCCTGCTCCCCAATGGTCTTTATTTGTGAACCATACAGCATTACTGAAAGAAGGATTGTGAACGGGTACTACAGAGTCTCCGATGAGCAATCTAAGAGGGGCCTCCTTATAAAACATACCCATCCAGATAGGGCTAATTCATCTAGATCAGTTTGTGGTGGTAAGCAGCCAAACATTTAAGGGGTAGGTCCCATATAAGCAATGTATGGAGAGGATTGGACCAGAGAGTGGGGGTTATAGTCTAGGCCTGTCTCTCAGTGAGAGTGTCCTTTCTGTAGCGTACCTATTGTGGCTTGGGGACCAGTAATGATCCCGGGATTATAACAGGGCATGGGTACTGGGCATGAAGAGGAGGAAAAACCGGGAGGGAAAAAGACCATACCTATGTTCATTTGTAGTCTTTAAGTTTCCCGTGGGCCCTCCGGTCTCTGGGTGTGCGGAGGGTGAATAATCTTCGGTCTTTGATAAAGATGACCGACAGAGGGTATCCTCATCTGTAAGTGGCTCTGGAGCTGCGGGCAAGATCCAACGCTGGACAGAGAATAGCACATCTGTGGAGTGTGGTGCGGGAGACATCCAGGAGGATTTTGATTGACGCTCCGTCGAATTCCACGTCGTCCGTCTCCCATACCTTCCTCAGAATGCACTCCTTATGAGTGTAGTGATGGAGCCGGCAGATAACATCTTGAGGCCGGTTTGCCTCTACGGAGCGGGGGCCCAGGGCTCTATGAATATGGTCAAATTCCAACCATGTTGGAAGAGTGACATCTGGGAGCCTGTGGAAGATGGCTGCAGCAGTCTCCACTAGGTTTTCAGGTCTGGTCACCTCGGGCAGACCCCTGAGACGTAGATTGTTCCTTCTGCTTCTGTCTTCCATTTCCTCCACATGGAGCTGCAAGGACACAGCGGCATCCACGTGAGCGTCCTGTAGGGTTTCTAATGCGGTCACCCGATGCTCGAGTCCCCAGGGAAGTTTCCCTCTCTGAGACCCGAGTTGAGAAAGATCCCACTTCCTGCTTAATCTCCTGAACGTCTCTGCGGTGCTGCGCCTAGTTGGGTGATGAGGGATTCGATGTCTGCCTTTGTTGGGAGGGCGTGCAGCAGTTCCTGGATTTCAGTGCCGCAGGGACATCCAAAAAAGCATCCAATCCCATTGAGGTAGTGGGGGAGGTGGGACGATCACAGAGATTCGGGGTCTCATGTTGCGAGCCGCATGGTGCCGCCATCTTATAGGCAGGGGAAGCCACCTGAGAGTTTGTGAAGTAATGCCCAATTTCTTCTCCGGGCTTAGCTGATTTTGTAGCTTTGGTGTCTTTTTTAGCTTTCCTTTTCTGGGCAGAGTACATGCCGTGTAAAATAATCCAAGAAAAGCCGAGGTAGCTGAGAGATGGTCAGGAGCTCAGCAAGTGCACGTCCTCATTCAGCCATGTCCAGGCCACGCCCCCCATATTGTTATTTTTTATTGATTTACTATAATACAAAAGATTGTCTGCAAAATACAGTAAGCAATAGCAACCTATAATCTACTAAACTTTAAGATAAGTTTTTTTTGGGCTATATGTCTGGGGTTGTTTAAAAAATATCCTTTATAAAACATCTAAGGGCTTCCTCACACCATATGAAGTAGAAACCGTAAGTTGACCCACTGCTTTGAGTACATTCCAGTAGCAAATCTTCATTTTAGGCTTTTAAGGATTGTGTAGGGATCATCTGTCCCCTACTGTCTGTATTCATAAATAGCTGTTGCTTGTTAATGTTACTGAACTGTTTATGTACATCACTTCCTGTCTCTGTGTGACCGGGTCAGAAACCCCAGAGGGAAGAAGTAAAAGGGGTCTAATACCATGTCCTGCTATGGAAGTGCTGCTGCTGACTTCAAATCAGAAGCAGGGATCATTAGGCACATCTTCCTATATATTATAGTTTACTGTTGTTGCGCATAGCTTCTCACATGCACTATACAAGATAGATCAGTTCAGTCTGTGACACTGTTAGGTAAACCAAATTCCTAGCACCAGAAAACCAGTACGGGCTTATGCTCATATTCATGCATGTGCTTATTGCTCAGATGCTCATACTTCTAAGCAAAGAGGTACTGTTCCAGTTCATCATGCTCACGTTCACACACATCAATTAGCGTGCACACTTTGCACCCAGTGGCCTATTTAAACTGATATGTCACCATGAGCAGTTGCTGAATGGTCTTCAGTCTGCACCTATTCTTGAGACCTGATCCATTGAACCTGCTTACTTGTGTATGACTCAGCTTTCCCTTGGACTTTGCCTTGTTCACCTGATCACTCTGATCTTTTCCTGTTTACTGGACTCTACTGGAATCTTTGCTTACTGGTTCTGTACTGCGCTGCCCGACTGTTACCAACCTTGGCCTACTTCCTAGACTTGCTCTGTCTGCTGACTCTCCCTCCTTGCCCATCTGTCATTGGTCACTGTCTAAATACCAACTCTGCTACCATCTCCTGCTCGGGTGCCAAGTTGCTTCAGCATCCTGTCCTGAGGATTGCGCTCCCCTGCTTCATCCACCTAAAGAGCGGACCTCGCCAGCCAGCTACTCCGGCACTCGTGCCACTCCCTGCTCTCACACTCTCTGTCTTCACCTTCAGGAGTGTTGAGCAGGAGGTACAAGAGAGGCCTCCACAACATTCCAGCCATCACCAGGCATATGATAGACACAATGGGCAGGGGCGGGCGGATAGGGGTCGCAGGAGTCGCCATGGCGACTGGGCCCCATGCTGGGGGGGCCCATAAGGGCCCCCTGTATGCCTAGATTAGGTGAGGGGATGAGGACTGATACCCGGGGGGGTCGTACCCCGGGTCAGCGGTACCGCTGAGGACGCTGGGGATAGGCGGGCGGGGACGGGTAACACAGATAGTATACGGACCACTACCGACCTTACAACACCTCCGGAGAGAACATGGAGGACGAGTTGTGAGGACTTCCACTTCTGTCTCTCACACTCTCGTCCCTCACCGTGCTCACGGCCTCATCGACCGACCGCTCCAGGCG
>BLSH010075908.1:285294-296211 GCA_018402905.1 Glandirana rugosa | reverse complement strand
AGCCGCTGGTTATGCTTGCTCCTGAGCTGCGCTCTGGCATCCATAAGACACATATAGCCATGGCTCGGCCCTGCCTCCTGCTCTCTCTTCATTGGCTCATTGGCCAATGGCTCCCGCTCCTGTGTCTTAACCAATAAGGAGAAAGAGACCTGGGACAGCTGAGGCTCTTGTGCACATTGCTGAATCGAGAGGGGGCTCAAGTGATTATTGGGGGGGAGGGGGGCTTTGGGGAGAGCAGCACACAGAAGTTTTTTTACTTTCATGCATAGATTTAAAAAGTATTTACGCCTTTACATCCACTTTGAAGTTATTTTTTTTAATAGTAGAGTTGTCTAATAATATTTAGACCTAATATGTAACTGAAGATGTCTAGAGTGACTGCATAAAATAGAGTTAAACAAATTATCCTGAAGGGCAATTAAACCTCGTATGTGGAAAGGAGAGCGGCAAGCCCCTCTGTCATTGCCTTGATTTCTTAGGTGGGGCCATAATTTTGCCATATTTATCCTGTAGCCATAAAGACTTTCAAAGGTCAGTTGTCATGATGCTAACACCAGTCCGAGATGCCTGAAATGGAAACTGGCATTCTATGACTACCTTCCTGCACACTTTTTTTGTGGGCAACAAAGCTACTCTTACTCAGTTTTACTGCTAGTGGCATTGCTGCTCCTGAAGTGTATCTAAACCCTTAATTTTTTTATTTTCTCGTTTGGATAGAGCAAAAAAGGGTCTTGGATGTGATGTTAGCAGCCCAAGCAGACATTTCTTTCTTTGCCGTCAGTGTCCCTGTAGTTTCTCAAAATGAAAATTTCCAAAAATCTTTCTACGGTTAACAATGAGCAAAGAATGCTTGGCCTTGCTAAATTGTGCATAAACTTGCCCAGATAGTTAATCTAGATAATGCAGTTCATGCACTTGCTTTCCAAGAAGAGCATCTACTAATTAAACTTACATCTGAATAGTCAACATTTCTTAATCAAGTTTTAGATAGAAGAAAAAATTGCCTGCTAATTTTTTGATTATTTCCAAGAATCCATTATTGCTCAAATATGTATGTTTAATCATGGCAGATCATTGTCATATGATGAAAAGTTAATGAACAAATATATAATTAAGGGCTTGTCTGGAGTTAGCAATTTGCTTGGCTATAATGTTAGCTGGAAGCGGTGCCCTTTCACACTATACCTTAGCCAGCACAAAGGCGAGATTCGCCCTTCCATATGATCAAAGATCTGTGATTATAACGAGACAACTCAGTGCAAGAAGTCAGCCCTGAGACTGAATTATTTGCACACGCATACTTTGGGCAAAATTATTTTTTTTAGCTGATCAAATACAATCAAATACATATAATCATATAATACAATATACACGTTCATATAGTCATATAATCTAATCTACATTTCAATATCTGCATGAGACAACGGGCTGATCAGAGTATCAGGATACACATTCTGGAATAAATCGGAGAAAGGTAATATGGAGGAGATATTTAAAGGGTAACTCTACTTTCGTGGGGAAAAAAAAATAGCAAATAAAGAAAAAATAATATAGTGTATACAATTGTGACACAAGTCATATTGTAATTGAATGTTATTAAAAATGACCCTTCCTTTTCAATCTGCAGCCACTGTAATTTTCTGAAAATGCAATGAATATGGCAACCTGGAGGTGTTCTGTACACAGAATGTGTACTGAACGCCCCCCAGAAACATAATTTCCTCCTTGTGTGATTAGCTCACTGATTTTCCCAAAAGTCTGCCTAAGATACAAGTCAAATTCCAGGCATCTCCTGGAACAAAAATGTCATTTTTGGTGAGATACTCCTAATAGGAACACGTCTAAAGGGATGCAGAACCAGCAGCTTTCCTCAATAGTGCTCTACAGTTGCACAGCTGGTTGATAATTATGTAACCACACCCATTAAACTCACTTCTGCACAGGGGCACAGAGGAATAAATAGTGATTTCTTCAGAATAATAAAAGGTAGAAATCTGCAACAAAGTTTGTTATAATCCTTGCAATGTACATAGATGGACTATGTAAAACTATGCAATGTAAAAAGAGGAATGTTTTTTCTCAACAAAAGTGGAATTACGCTTTAAGTTTTCAGGAAACATATTCCACACCTGAAAAATTCTGCAAACAATGACATCTCTACCATAAAAACACAGTCCTTCTTTCAGGGTGTAGCATGCAAAATGTTACTATGCTCCAGTCCCTGCACCTCCCTCACTGTGACAGCAGGCAGGGGATCTTCTCCCCACACAGAGCCCATGTCCACACCCCCCCCCGCCCATACAGCCACATTGTTCATTTCCACAGATCTGTGAATAAATGAACTGCAAGTCCTGTCTAATACCGCAGTTAAAGTGGTTCTTAACCCACTGTCATGATATTGCATAATCCTCTTGGTTTCCTAAGCCTGTGTCCCCGTCTCTGTGTTTTAATTTAAAAAATGCTGTAAATACCGGACTTCAATGTGCCGATGGGCGATCTCCGTGACCGGCCTGCTTTCTCGTCTCTGACAGCTAGAGCGGGAGGGGCCGAAAATCCCCATCTGATGTCACTCGGGAGGAGAAGAGGAGAGAGGAGAAAAAGCAGGCTGGTCATGTGATTGCCTATCGGCGCATTGAAATCCGGTATTTACAGCATTTTTTAAAATAAAACACAGAGACAGGGGGACACAGGCTTAGGAAACCAAGAGGATTATGCAAAGCATTAACAGTAATTTAAGCAGCAGGGGGGGTTGTAACACAGAGATGGCAGGCTGGTAGGGGAGAGGGGGAGGAGGACAGAGGAGACACAGGGAGAGCTACAGATAGCAGCGGATGACGGAGGCACGTACGGATGACTCCGGTGTTAGGGCTCTGCAGCCCTGATATATGGGAGTCAGCATACAGGGGGAAGGTAGAACCAGCCAGGATCAGACAAGTATTACAGGTGATTCAGGAGGCCAAATGATTTAGCACTAGCACTGTGCTGTATAACATGCTTTAAAGTAGCAGGATCTTTATTTTTATTTTTTTGGGTTAACAAACTCTTTAATGGTTTGTAGATCTCAATGAACTACAAAGGCACTGGTGAGCACTTTCGCAGTTCATTGATTCTTCCAGGAATTTAGTAATTGTCTGCCCGTAGAGGAAGTATGGGTAGACAGCTATATTGAGTGTCTGCAGGAGCCCGACATTGGATCAATAATCTACTGATTGCGGGTAAAAAACTTTACAGGCTGCAGTTTAAAAAAATAGTAAATGCACATTTTTCTATCTAAAAAAACCATGCACATTTATTTTTTCTTTTACAAAAGGCGAACCTAACTTTCAAAAAATGTAAGTAATAAGACAGACAGACAGAACCTGGCCAGGAAATGTTATTTAGTGGCAAATGGCATTTTTTTATTTTTAAATGTCACTTTGGTTTTAGTACATCCTATAGACATGCCAATTGGCGGGCAGGTTTAAGGCATGCCCAAGCATGCTATTTAAAGGAATTGTATGTGTTTAATGTTTGACTTTACATAACCTCTAGTAATCGTACATTTTTTACAATAGGCTTTAGTACACCCTACAGGTTCGCCACTTCACAGGGAGGTCAAATTGATTGTAAAGGTTGTAATTTTTTTAAAAATAACAAACATATCATACTTACCTGCTCTGTGCAATGGTTTTGCATAGAGCACCCCGATCCTCTTGTTTTGTGTCCCTTGTCAGTGGTCCTGGCTTCTCCCCCCTACCGAATGCCCCAATAGCCTCTTGCTATGGGGGGACCTCCAGCAGGCTCGTTCCTCAGCCGTGCTCTATTCACACGCAAAACATGGCTTGGCCCCGCCCCTGGTCTCCTCATTGGCTGTGATTGACAGGTGCTTCTGGCTCCTCCCCCTTGACCAGTGCCCCCAATAGCAAGCTGCTGTCTATGGGGGCACTGGCAAATGCTTGTTCCTGCTCCATAAGACACATAGAACCATGGCTTGGCCCCGCCTCCTGCTCTCTCCTCATTTGCTCACTGGCTGTGGCTGACAGCAGTGGGAGCCAATGGCTCCTGCTCCTGTGTCTCTGCCAGTGAGGAGAAAGAGACCCAGGAGACCGCTGCTCTCATGCACATTGCTGGATCGAGATGGGCCCAGGAAAGCTGCTCCCAGAAGTTTTTTTCCCTTGATGCATAGAATGCATTAAGTTAAAAAAAACTTCTGCCTTTACAATCGCTTTAAGGCTCAAGCATGCTATTTAAAAGAGAAGTATAGGATTTCATTTCTTTTTTTAATCATACTTACCTATATGGATTGAGCATCCATCCGATGCTGCATCTGCCCCCCACTGGCTCTAGCACTGAGAACCGTGCGATCAAACACAACCAATTGCTTGGTTCTCAGGGCTCCCTGAGCAGAGAGCCGGTAATTGTCAATCACTGGCTCTCTGCTCTGCTGTGTAAATTTGCTGTCCCCTCAAAATAACACAACACACAACCATTAATGTCTAAACCGCTGGCAACAAAAGTGAGTACACCCCTAAGTGAAAATGTTCAAATTGGTCCTAAAGTGTCAATATTTTGTGTGGCCACCATTATTTTCCAGCACTGCCTTAACGCTCTTGGGCATGGAGTTCACCAGAGCTTCACAGGTTACCACTGGAGTCCTGTTCCACTACTGCATGATGACATCACGGTGCTGGTGAATGTTAGAGACCTTGCGCTCCTCCACCTTCCATTTGAGGATGCCCCACAGATGCTCAATAGGGTTTAGGTCTTGAGACATGCTTGGCCAGTCTATCACCTTTACCCTCAGCTTCTTTAGCAAGGCAGTGGTCATCTTGGAGGTGTGTTTGGGGTCATTATCATGTTGGAATACTGCCCTGCGGCCCAGTCTCCAAAGGGAGGGAATCATGCTCTGCTTCAATATGTCACAATACATGTTGGCATTCATGGTTCCCTCAATGAACTGTAGTTCCACAGTGCCTGCAGCACTCATGCAGCCCCAGACCATGACACTCCCACCACCTTGCTTGACTGTAGGCAAGGCACACTTGTCTTTGTACTCTTCACCTGGTTGCCACCACACTCGCTTGACACTATCTGAACCAAATAAGTTTATCTTCATCTCATCAGACCACAGGTCATGGTTCCAGTAATCCGTGTCCTTAGTCTGCTTGTCTTCAGCAAACTGTTTGCGGGCTTTCTTGTGCATCATCTTTATAATAGGCTTCTTTTTGGGACGTCAGCCATGCAGACCAATTTGATGCGGTGTGCGGCGTGTGGTCTGAGCACTGATAGGCTGACCCCCCACCCCTTTAACCTCTGCAGCACTGCTGGCAAACGTCTATTTCCCAAAGACAACCTCTGGATATGACGCTGAGCACATGCACTTAACTTCTTTGGTCGACCATGGCGTGGCCTGTTCTGAGTGGAACCTCTCCTGTTAAACTGCTGTACGGTCTTGGCCACTGTGCTGAAGCTCAGTTTCAGTGTTTTGGCAATCTTCTTATAGCCTAGGCCATCTTTTTGTAGAGCAACAATTATTTTTTTCAGATCCTCAGAGAGTTCCTTGCCATGAGGTGCCATGTTGAACTTCCAGTGACCAGTATGATAGAGTGAGAGCGATAACACCAAATTTAACACACCTGCTCCCCATTTACACCTGAGACCTTGTAACAATAATGAATCACATGACATCAGGGAGATAAAATGGCTAATTGGGCCCAATTTGGACATTTTCACTTAGGGGTGTACTCACTTTTGTTGCCAGCAGTTTAGACATTAATGGCTGTGTGTTGAGTTATTTTGAGGGGACAGCAAATTTACACTGTTATATAAGCTCTACTTTCACTACTTTACATTGTAGCAAAGTGTAATTTCTTCAGTGTTATCACATGAAAAGATATAATAAAATATTTACAAAAATGGGAGGCGTGTAGTCACTTTTGTGAGATACTGTATATATAGTATTTTATATGTAAAAAAAAATCCTGTATATTGGTCCTTTGCCTCCCTGTTGAGTTCATTGACTTTGAATCATGTAACCAAAAATTTGCTATAATTACACAGACAACTTAGGTCAATAATGGATCCTTGGAAATAACCAAAAACTTTAAAATGAAATGGTGGTTGCAGATGTGACATCTTTGCCTTACATAGATTTTCTAAGACACTTCTTACACTGGCACAGTTGGAAGAAACATATCTAGCAAGTAATTTCACCTTTTTACATAAGTCAGCTGCATCAATGTCACAGTATTTGCCAGGTAAAATCATTTTCTCAAGTTGATTATAGTTATAATATCTTTTGGGATGTCATACAAAATCCCAAAGATAGTATTGTGTTCTCTGAGCTGCAAGAAGTGCTGTTCAATAGACTATATTGCGCAGTGTATCTCTTGGGTAAAAAAACTCCACTTTAAAAACTGTTTGGGTCCATTATCTGTTCATCCTTGGCTTCATATAGGACTATTTTTTTGTTTTTTTTCGGTGTATTCATCCATCCTGCACCAGTGGAAAGTTGTCATCAATTTTCAATTCTTGCACTAGTTTCTGTGCAGGGTCCCCTCCGTATGCTGCTTAATTGGACAATTTCATTTTTTTCAGCTGTTGAAGCGCTTTAGAAACATCAAATTCAACTGCTTGGAGCTTTTTACGCATGAAATTTATTTCAAACAAAACATCAAATTACAACCCGAAGCCACATATAGAAACATGAAGTAGCATATGTTGTTCTGGATACCCCTTGCTCCTAAAAATGTTTTAAAGTGAAAAACAACTGCCAAATCTGGATTCACCATAACTGCAGTAATAGCATCATCTTTTCTTACAGTTTGATTCCTTAAAACTTTTACAGCATCATTGCAACTTTCCCAGCGAGTGGTACCTATTGGTTTCAGTGTGAGGTATTGATGTGAGATCGCCAGGTGGGTTTTAAGATTTTGCCTGCGATAAATAGTATCCAGAGGCGTAACTAGAATCTTCAGGGCTCCGGTACAAGATATTATGAAGGGCCCCCCTGACCCCTGGCCAGGGCCCTTCCCTCTTCCCACTGATCTTTACTTCCATTGCAGGTCCCTTTATTACGGCACCCTAGCGGGGCCCTTTCACAAGTTCTGCAGCAGGCCCCCATTCTGCAATATTTAGGCCTTCTCATGGTGCCAAATGCCAGGGCCAGGTCACAATTGCAAACTCTACAATCCTGATAGCTCCCTCACCGGTGTCAGTAGGTTTTAATTTTTTAGGGTCAGGCAAGCCGGGTCGCAGGAACAGATAATCAGATTACAGGTTGCTCAGGAACACACACTAAACACTGTCGGTCAGACAGCACTTGCTGCAGGGTGCACTTAGCTTAAATGGAGCCGTTTGGCAGCGTTTCCGGCGCGTGCACGCGAACGGGAGCACGCGCAAATGCGCATAGGTGCACGCGGATGCACAAAAAAGCGCTACCAAGTCCCTTTTGACACCAGATTTCTTCTAACAAGCAGCCTAAAAACATGTTCCTGTACAGTGGCTCACAGACTAGAGGTTCTTGTTAGCAGCACTGAGGGCCTGAGTTTGAATCCCAATCCTGCTACGTGACTAGAGGATTGTGTAGTGGTGTTAAAATTTCTTTTTCACCAGTGATAACATTTTTGAGGGGTTTCACATAATGGAACCCCAATAAATCACATTATAAATCAATCAAGTGTGGGTTTGCTAGACCTGGGCTGTTTTGGTCCAGATATTTTAATGTTGTATGCTTATGATGAATGACGAATGCGCTTTGTCACCAATTTGTGTGAAGCAGCCCTCACAAAGTTGTAATTTCCTGTTTTGGACCCCCATATGCCCAACAATGTACAAGTTTGATTTGGAGATGTTTGGGATCACTGATCATGGCCAGTGTTTTATTTTTTGAGCTTTACCCTGCACAGATATCAATGCTCAGGCATGCTTTTACTTGTAAAGAGTGTGTAGTGAACAGGTGTGAGAGAGACAGAATCAATTACACTGCTGGGTGTGTGGAGGTGAGCAATCTTAGCTAGGTCATTTAAAGACCCCCATTTGTGGCAGGCGTTTGGCCTGAGAACAGGCCTGAATCTTTCTTTGCAGTCTGTATATTGGGTTACAAATAGATGTTGGTTTTGGGGGGTGCATGCTTTCTGACCCACAGCCCACTAAGGTTGTTGTTTGATGATTGCTTCTAAATCTCACGTGTCAGACTTACAACTGCTATGTAATGGTTTAGATAAAAAAGAAGGTTCTTCCTAATTCATTCCTGCTGTGTGTAGCAACGTAGTTGGTGCGTTGCCTTTGGCTTTTGTATTCATTTTGTTTGTTTTTGCTTATAACTGCCTTGTAACTTTTTTGGGGTTTGGGGCAAGGACTTCTGATCACAAAAAAAGGTTAGTCATGCTTGTTATCAGCTTGATTTGTATCCCTGCTTTTCTATTGTGATTTGTTTAATGTGTCTAATTTTTCCTAATTTTTCCTTGTAGACAGGGCTGCTGATCATCATTCCCATGCTTTTGTTTTTTTTTTTTTGGCCCAAGTACATTAATGTACCAAATGATTATACTAATGTTGAAATAAAAAGTTGATTGTATTTAGCTGTATGTTTGACTTTTGCAGACTCGAAATACATATTTTAGAAGTGTAAACAATTCATACCCCTTCAAATCTGTATTAAATCTGGTTGCATACAAAAATATTTGGTTGGGCACACATGTAAGTTCTTGAGTAGAAAATGTAATGGAGGGGAGGGTGAAGAAAAACCCTCTAAAAAAAATAAACCTTAAAAAAATCCCTGTTCCAAAGCCGAATTTGAGGGGTCTACCAATTATTTTGTAGACTAGGTAAGCCATGAAATATGTCAACTACATGTGAATTCTCTCTAAGCGCCAAATTAAGAAAAAAATACCCCAAAAAACATTTTTTTAACAAAATTTTGGCATGGAGCAGTGGGAGAAGATGGAGGCAAGGAAGAACAGAGCAGTGGATGAAGATGGCGGTGAGGAAGAACAGAGCAGCAGGAGAAGATGGTGGCGGAAGAAAAGACACCGGAAAGAAGATGGCTCAGAGCTATTTTACAATAAAGGACATGTCAAAAACTGGCTATTGTTTTTTTGGACATTTCACTGCTTTTTTTTACCCATTCACATGGGGGGGCAGGATCTGGGGGATTCTGATAAGCCTGCAGACCCTGACAACCACAGCCCAGGGTTATCGGAAGAGGATCCCAAAGCACCCCCCCATGTTGAGGGCATGTGGACTAGTACGGTTCAGGAGGGGGGGGGGCGCTCTGCCGTCCACCCCTTTTTCTGACCTCCAGGCTGCATGCTCGGATAAGGGTCAGGTATGGATTTTTGGGGGGACCCCACACCATTTAAAAAAAAAAATTGGTGTGGGGGGACCCCTCTGAATCCATACTAGACCCAAAGGTGGGCGACTGCACGTCAATTGTTTTTTTTACATTTTGGCACGGGGTTCCTCTTAAAGTCTATACCAGACCCAAAGAGCCTGGTATAGACTGGGGGGGACTGCACACCGTTTTTTTCATTTTTTTACATCTATGTTGCTGGGAACCGGCAATACATTACAGTCGTAATGCCCGCCGCATGCTCCCTGAGACCTGCAATCGCCTGATACAGCACAAAAGCGGGGAACCCCCGATGTAAACACTGCAGTACCCCGCTATGTCAGGCGGCATGACAGTAATCTACTGATCCCTGTCACTGGGATCAGTTAGATCTGTTATGCCCCTGGCAGCCCAGCCCCCACACAGTTAGAACATGCTGAGGGAACACAGTTAACCCCTAGACTGCCCCCTGCGGTTTAACCCCTTCCCTGTTAGTGATATTTATACAGTAATCAGCGGCTATTTTTATCTCTGATCGTTGTATAAATGTCAATGGTCCCAAAAAAGTTTAAAAAATGTCAAACATGGCCGCCGCAATATCGCAGTCCCGATAAAAATTGCAGATCGCCGGCATTACTTATAAAAAGAAAAATAGTAAAAACGCCATGAATTAATTCTCATGGTTTGTAAATGCGGCAACTTTTTCGCAAACCAATCAATATACGCTGATTGTGATTTTTTTTTTACCACAAATATGAGGAAGAATATATATCGCCCAAAACTGATGAATAAATTTGTTTTTTTATATATTTTTTGGATATGTATTATAGCAAAAAGTAAAAAAAAATATTTTTTTCTGAAAATTGTTGCTCCTTTTTTGTTTGTAGCAGTGATCATAAGTGACGCAGAGGTGGTCAAATACCACCAAAAGAAAGCTCTATTTGTGGGGGGAAAAAAGACAGACATTTTGTTTGGGTACAACGTTGCGCGACCGCACAATTGTCAGTTTAAGTAATGCAGTGCCGAATCGCAATAAGTGCTCTGGTCATTAACCACTTCAATACCAGGCACTTAGGACACTTCCCGCCCAGACCAATTTTCAGCTTTCAGTGCTGTTGCGTTTCGAATGAGAATTGCGCGGTCGTGCGAAGCTGGATAAACACCCTTGTTTTACTGTTTTTCAAACAAACCCACGTCGAAGCGTGCTGGCGCGTTAAGAGTAAGCTTTGCGTTGTCGTGACTTTCGACTTTTAACCAGACCCGCCCTTCACAGGATTCACGGACCATAACTTCACCAATTACTGGTCTCGTGAATAACGCTAAGCCGTGACGTAATGAATTTGACTGTTAACACGCCAGCGCGTTGCAACATGGGTTTGTTTTACAGACAGAAAAAAGGGGGGTGTTTATCTCGAAAGAAAACCACCATAAACTGGTGGAGACGCAGTGAATACTAGTGACGATGTTTGTTTTTTCCTCGTTGTTAAAAGTCTTTTTTTATAAAAAAAAATGAAAAACGATATTATGTATAGGTTTTTTATATATTTTTTTGTTTAAATAAGTAGTCAAAACCCGCTATATATAAGAAGGAGTATAAACACCATTTT
>BLSH010075908.1:219310-249110 GCA_018402905.1 Glandirana rugosa | reverse complement strand
AAACCCAAATTTCTTACTTTTTGCTAGAATACAAATAAAAAAAAAAATATAAAAAAACATTTTTTTTCACCCTTTTTGGCCGATTTATATTCTTCCTCATATTTGCGATAAAAAAAAATCGCAATTGGCGTTTATTGATTGGTTTGCGCAAAAGTGGTCGCGTTTACGGATGATGAGAATTCATTTTTGGGTTTCTTTTTTTATTTTACTAGTAATGGCGGCGATCTGCGATTTTTAGCGGTACTGCGATATTACAGCGGACATGTCGGACTATTTTGACACTTTTTTGGGACCATTGGCATTTATACAGCGATCAGTGCTATAAAAATGCACTGATTACTGTGTAAATGTCATTGGCAGTGAAGGGGTTAACCTGCAGGGGGCGCTCTAAGGGTTAACTATGTTCCCTGGGCATGTTCTAACTGTATGGGGACTGCACTATCTGGGGAAGGGAAGTGGTCACAGCCTTCGTATACAGGAAGGCTGTGATCATAGCCCTTCCCCCCTCACACAGAGCGGAGGTCCGTGTTTACATACACGGACCTCCGTTCCTCCGCTCGGGGGGGCCATCGCGGGTAGCCGGCGGCAATCGAAGCCGCCGCACCCGCTCCCTGGCCCTCCCCGAACACAGTGAGCGCGCGGGCGTGCCTCCGGCGGCGCGCGCTCACTAAGCTCGATCCCGCAGCCGCCGTCGTATGACGGCGTTTTGCGGGAACGAACCACTTTACCGCCGTCAAATGCCGATCGGCGGTCAGCAAGTGCTTAAGGGTATCTTTTTTTCCAACAAGGCTGTCAGAGAAGGAGATGCAGGATAGGGAGGAAGTAACAGAATTTGCAAATTAGAGCTAATTAATAGAAGCCCATTTGTGATCATTTACAGGTTGAGACAGGTGTTAGAAACAGCTAAATCCAGATTGAAAAGAATAGTCGCAACCTCAAATTCTTCATCCCCATCAATGATGACAGGTGCTGCAGGTCTAGAGCTACGATCCGGAAATGGGTCGGGCACTATAGGTTTCAATAGGGACACATGAAATACCGGATGGATCTTGAAGGATTCTGGCAAAGACAATTCAAAAGACACGTCATTAATTTTCCTCCTTACCGGAAATGGTCCAACGAATCTTGGAGCCATCTTCTTTGAAGGACATGCCATCCTTAGATTGGTTGTGGATAGCCAAACCTGGTCTCCTGGTTGCAGAATCAGTTCCCCTCTTCTCCTCCTGTCAAACGACCTCTTGCTGTCCTCTTGTGCTTTTGCGATGGTCTCCTGTAACAGCAGGTTATTGCGGGAGAAAAAGTCCAGGGTATCCTGAACTGCAGGAATGGAGGACTCAGGCACAAGGTCGGGTAGGAAGGTAGGATGGAACCCATAGTTGGCAAAGAAGGGGGACTGTTGGGCCTAATGATTGGAGTTATTGTATGCAAACTCCGCCAAGGGCAGCAACACTACCCAATTGTACTGAACAAAGGAGGTGAAGCACCGCATGTATTGTTCCAGGGTCTGATTAGTGCGTTCAGTCTGCCCGTTGGTCTGAGGATGATAGGCGGATGAAAAAGAGAGTTCAATCTGTAAGGTCCCACATAAGGCCCTCCAAAACTTGGAGGTGAACTGAACACCATGATCGGAAACCACATTCTTGGGTACTGTAAGGAAGCTGTTGTGGCCCCTGGGAAGCATGTGTGCGGGCGCCCGTGCGCGCGTGTGCACCGGCATTGGCATTAAACGGCCCATTTAAGCTGACTGACTCCCTGTAGCCAGCACTGTCCGTTCTACAGTGTCTGAGTACCTGCGAGCCCCAGCTCTGTTCCTGTGATCCTTCCTGTTTCCTGTATAGACTCGGCTTGTCCTGACCTGCTGTTATCTGCCTGCACCGACCCCCCCGGCTATCCTCAACCATCCGATTGTCTGACCCCTCTGTACTTCTGCTGCCAGCCTGGTTACGAACTTTGCTTGGACTTGACCATTCTTCTGCCTGATCCCTTGTCTGCACCGCCAGCCAGTTGCCGACCCAGCCTGTACCACCTCTCTTCTGACATGCCCGACTGCTTGGGATCTCACATCATCATCAGTGACCATCCAGCCCTCGTGCCATCCTGCACTCCCGGACCACCTGTCTGCTCTATCAAGGGTCCCTGAATCAGGTGCGCAAGAGTGGTTGTTCCCTGCACAAGCCAGACTCCACCACCAGGTGTGTGACAGTAACGGACAGCCATGTCCGAGTCTGCGCAGGGAACACCCTCGGCTATGGAGGAACTGTGTGTCCACTTGGCCGGGCTCACGCAAGCGGGGAAAAATCTGCAAGGAGGCTATACCCGGCTGGAGGAACTAGTGTGTGAGCTTTCCGTCCCCGCTGCACATGGAGTGGGAACTGCATATGGCCGCACCATCGTGGCCCTGCCATCAGAGCCTAAATTCCCCCTTCCTGACAAGTTTGCGGAGGATCGAAGCAAATTTGGGGAGTTTCGCAACTCCTGTGAGCTTTACTCCAGCCTGCAGCCCTGTACCTTCTCCTTGGAAGCCACAAAGGTGAGGTTTGTGATTTCCTTGCTACAAGGAGAACCTCAGTCCTGGGCTCATCGGCTCTGGGAACAGAGAGCACCTGAAGTCGCCACCCTGAATGTGTTTTTTGACGCTATGGTCAAGTTATACCAGGACCCCCACATCACGGCCACAGCAGAAGCCGCCTTGCATTCCCTACAACAGGGCCGTCCCACAGCAGAGGACTATGTAGCCGAGTTCAGACTCTGGAGCGCTGATACAGCATGGAATGACGCAGCACTCTGCTACCAGTTCCGCCTGGGGTCATCGGAACCCTTAAAGGATGAGCTTTCCCGCGTCGGGGTGCCCACAACCCTGGACGCCCTCAATAATCTGGCCATCCAGATAGACCGGTGGCTCAGGGAATGCCAGGCTGAAAGAGCTTCTGGAACATCTGTGGCTCCGCGCCTCACATGGATGATGCCTCGTGTGCCCAGTTACCCAGCTCCGGTTCCTTCCACCTCTGCACTATCTGACCAACCATAGCCGATGCAGATTGGCCTTCTCTGCCCGTCACTCACACCAGAGGACAGACAGGGACGCCGTACTCATAACCTGTGCCTGTACTGCGGGGAGCCTGGACACATGGTTAGAACCTGCCCTGCCAAATCCGATAAATGGCACCGCAGGATCAACGAGGAAGAAACTCCTGTCACCAGTAATGTCTCTCACATGACCCTTTTAATCTCTTTGCAGTTGCCCGGAGGGAACATCCAGGTACCGCCCATTATTGATTCCGGGGCGTGTAGTTGCTTCGTTGACCAAGCCTTCGCGGCACTACACCAGATACCCCTGCGTCCCAAGGCGCACAAGATGACCATCCGCCTAGCCGATGGAACAGCCATCAAATCCGGCCAGGTGACTCATGAAACCCTTCCCATACCTATCTCCACAGCTGGTGGTCACCAGGAACTGCTGGTCCTTGACACCATCGCATCCCCGCTCTTTCCCATTATCTTGGGTCTTTCGTGGCTCAGGGCTCTTAGCCCCTACATAGACTGGTCCTCTGGGCACATTCAGTTCCCATCTACATACTGCACCCAGCATTGTCTGCTCCCATCCTGGGAAGTTGGCCCCTCACTTCTAAGCCTAGACTCTGAACCTGACCTGGAAACCCGCCAAGCAGTCCCTCCAGCCTACCACGTTTATCTGGATGTGTTCAGTAACAAAGGGGCAGACCAATTACCTCCACATCGGTCTTACGACTGTCCTATTGAACTTCTCCCCAGAACTCAGGTCCCCTTTGGTCACATCTACCCTTTGTTTGAGCTCGAGATATCAGCCCTCAAGGGTTACTTGGATGAAAACTTAGCAAAGGGATTTATCAGGCCTTCCACATCCCCTGCCGGGGCCGGCATATTCTTCATCGAAAAGGACCATACACTTAGCCCTTGTATCGACTACAGGGACTTAAACAGAATCACGGTCAAGAACCGCTAACTGCTCCCATTAGTTCCGGGGCCCTTCCAGAGGCTAGGGTCGGCCACTGTGTTTACCTAGCTGGACCTCTGAGGGGCTTAAAACCTTATCCGTATCCGAGAGGGCGACAAGTGGAAGACAGCTTTCCGAACCCGCTTTGGACATTATTAGTTCCTCGTCATGCCCTTCGGACTCTGCAATGCCCCGGACACATTTCAGCATCTTGTCAACAATGTCTTCCGAGACTACCTGGATCTCTTCATCATCATCTATCTCGACGACATTTTGATCTTCTCCTCATCCCTGGAAGTCTGCAGTGTTCTAAGCCACTTGCGGCAACACAGACTGTACGCAAAAGCGGAAAAATGTGCTTTCGAGTGCTCCAGCATCCCATTCCTTGGGCTGATTCTTTCTGTTACCGGCATTACGATGGATCTGCAAAAAGTTTCAGCTATCCTAAAATGGCCAGTGCCAGTGGATAAAAAAGGGGTCCAATGCTTTGTGGGATTCTCTAATTTCTACCGGAGATTCATCAGGGGGTTTTCTGCTAAGATCACCCCCATTACCCAGCTCACGGAGCAAGGACAGCGATTCCACTGGACACCTGAGGCACAAAAAGCCTTTCAGGCGCTAAAATAACTTTTTACCTCCGCACCTGTCCTCAAGCACCTGGATGCAACGCTGCCCTATGTTCTGGAGGTAGAAGCCTCTGAGACTGCTGTTGGAGCAGTGCTCTCCCAGAGACAAGGGAAAAGGCCCTACTCCATCCCGTAGCATTTTTCTCCCATAAACTTTCGGCCCCAGAGAAGAATTATGATGTGGGCGACAGGGAGTTACTCGCCATTAAATCAGCACTCAAGGAGTGGCGCTATCTGCTCGAAGGAGCCCAGCACCCCATCCTGATCTATACAGATCATAAAAATCTAGAGTATCTCAGGACTGCCAAAAGACTTATGCCCTGTCAGGCCCGCTGGGCACTCTATTTCTCCAGATTTCAATTTCATCTCACGTACAGGCTAGGGTCGAAGACCGTCAAGCCTGGCGCCTTATCCTGTATGTTCACTGAACCCGAAACATCTGCCTTTCAGGACACTATCCTCCAGCCTAGAAATTTCCTGCTATCCCAAGATGACCTGCTTTCACAGATCCAGAGAACTTCTGCTTGCTCTTCTGGACTATCTAATCAGGGGCTGACTTGGAAAGATGGTCTATGGTGGCACAATAACCAAATCTTAGTGCCATAGGAACAGCACCCTGCTATCCTGAAACTTTGCCATGACCACAAGCTGGCCGGACACTTTGGGACATGGAAAACCACCAAACTTGTGCTTCGCTCTTTTGGGTGGCCATTAGAGTTGATCGAACTTCTGGAAGTTCGGGTTCTGCAGGTTCGGCCGAACTTCGGGAAAAAGTCTGGGTTCGGGACCGAACTTGACCCGAACTTTGTCCCGGAGCCCAAACCCCATTGAAATCAATGGGGACCCGAACTTTTAGGCACAAAAATGGCTGTAACAAAGTCCTGGCAAGTCCTAGAGGTCTGCAAAAGGAAGGAAAATGGGGGTAAGAGTCGGACAAGTGCCCTACAAAGAAATGGGGATAGGGAAATAACTTAAAATAAATTTTAAGCTAAAATCACATAAAAAAATCAAAAATGGAGGTGGATGTGGAGTTGGAGGTTGAGGAGGCAGTGAAAGTGGCGGTGGAGGAGGAGGAGGTAGCCAACACTGTTTTTTTTTTTATTTTTGTGCAAGAAATGCACCGCTGGCCGCAAATGTAGTTTTTGGAATTTTTTTTTTTTTAAACTAGCAATGTAGACATTTTTTTTATTTTTGTGCAAGAAATGCACCGCTGGACGCAAATGTAGTTTTTAGAATTTTTTTTATTAAACCAGCAATGTAGATGCACTTTTTAATTTTGTGCAAGAAACAATAATCTGTCCCTTTAAGCAACAGCAGGAACCTCTCCCTATAGAACTAGGAGATGATTTTAGAACAATAATCTGTCCCTCTAAGCAACAGCTGGAAGAAACATTCCCTATAGAACTTGGAGATGATTTTAGAACAATAATATGGCTCTCTAAGCAACGGCTGGAAGACACTTTCCCTATAGAACTTGGAGATGATTTTAGAACAATAATCTTCCCCTTAAAGCAACAGCTGGAACCTTTCCCTATAGAACTTGGAGATGATTTTAGAACAATAATCTGTCCCTCTAAGCAACAGCTGGAATATTTCCCTATAGAACTTGGAGATGATTTTAGAACAATAATCTTTCCCTTAAAGCAACAGACCCTACCTAGTCCAGTCAGATCGTTCTGTGCAGCAGGATGAGATCTGCAATCTGTCCCTCAAAGCAGCAGTACTAGTATCTCTACCTAGTCCACAATCAGATCGTTCAGTAATGCAGGATGAGATGTTCTATAACATCTGCAATCTGTCCCTCACAGAGCCAGCAGCATCCTCTCCCTAAACTATCCTGAGAGCATATGACATGCAGCACGGTGACTCCAGCCCCATATAGAGGCTGTGTCATATGATGCACTGGCCAATCACAGCTATGCCATTAGTAGGCATGGCTGTGATGGCTTCTAAGGGCAAACCAGTGAAACACTTGTTGATTGGCTGCCCTTGGCAGCTATTCAACACGTGGAATCAAATACCAGAACCCCGAACTCGAACCCAAACTTTTTTTGAAATGTCCGGGTTCGGGTCCGGGTCCCGGACACCCCAAAGTTCGGTACGGACCCGAACTTTACAGTTCGGGTTCGCTCAACACTAGTGGCCATTAGTCGGTGAGAACTGTCAGGCATATGTTGGTTCTTGTCCTGTCTGTGCCAGGAACAAGACAGACAAAACCAAGGCTTGGGGGTTGTTGAAACCACTCCCTATACCTGAACGGCCTTGGTCCAAGATATCCATGGACTTAATAGTGGAGTTGCCTCCAGCCAATGGGTACACCATGATCTTTGTAGTTGTAGATCGGCTAACCAAGAAGGCACATTTTCTCCCAATGAAGGGCACCCCTACGGCAAGAGAAACTGCAGCAATCTTTGTCAAAGAGATTGTTCGGTTACATGGTATTCCTGACAACATAGTGTCTGATCGGGGAGTCCAATTTACAATTTTAGCAGACTGGCTGGACAGCAGAGCAGGATGCTGGAACAGACTGGCTGGACAGCAGAGCAGGATTCTGGAACAGACTGGCTGGACAGCAGAGCAGGATGCTGGAACAGACTGGCTGGACAGCAGAGCAGGGTCAGAAGGGCCGGGTTGGAAACGTACAGGCGGATCAGCAGGCAGAAGGAGCAGGCAAAGAAAGGTCACAAGGCAGGCCAGGGTCAAGGCAGGCAGGCAGGCAGGCAGGGTATATAGCCAGTATCACAGGTAGGTAGGGGTGTATAGCCCAGCATCACAGGTAGGTAGGGGTATATAGCCCAGTATCACAGGTAGGTAGGGGTATATAGCCCAGTATCACAGGTAGGTAGGGGTATATAGCCCAGTATCACAGGTAGGTAAGGGTATATAGCCAGTATCACAGGTAGGTAGGATTATATAGCCAGTATCCCAGGTAGGTAGGGGTATATAGTCCAGTATCACAGGTAGGTCGGGGTATATAGCCAGTATCACAGGTAGGTATGGGTATATAGCCCAGCATCACAGGTAGGTAGGGGTATATAGCCAGTATCACAGGTAGGTAGCTGTATATAGCCCAGTATCACAGGTAGGTAGGGGTATATAGCCAGTATCACAGGTAGGTAGGGGTATATAGCCAGTATCACAGGTAGGTAGGGGTATAAAGCCCAGTATCACAGGTAGGTAGAGGTATATAGCCCAGTATCACAGGTAGGTAGGGGTATATAGCCAGTATCACAGGTAGGTAAGGGTATATAGCCAGTATCACAGGTAGGTAGGGGTATATAGCCCAGTATCACAGGTAGGTAAGGGTATATAGCCCATTATCACAGGTAGGTAGGGGTATATAGCCCAGTATCACAGGTAGGGTATAACAAGAGCACAGGCACCGGCCCGAACCCCCCGCCGTGGCCATGGGACTCGCGGCTCTGACAGGAGGTCTGGAACTTACCGGGTTGTGGAGAGAGAGGATCCTCCTGTGTCTCCACTCTCCTCGCCACAGCACGAGTAGCAGCGGCGGCAGATGGAGCATGTTTCCTTTTTGCAAAGCACAGGCATTCAATAGGTTAGCCTGGTGCTTTGGCCAATCAGGAAACAGGTCTCACCAACCTGGCTCCTGATTGGCGGGGAGGTCCCCTAGTGTGAAAATGAATTCACTATCGTCACACAATAGGGTGGGATCGGGGCACACTCTCTGCTCCCTGAGTCCACCCTACTTTGAAGCCAATTAGAGCCTCTGGTTCTAATCACATGCTTCAAAGGAAACACCCCCCCCCCCCGCCAATCCCTGCAATTGTAATCTATGTGTCTGGTGTCCTGAAAGGGGCTGGGCGCATGGATAGGGGGCGGCTGAGGTGTTGGGGGGGGTGGCGTCCATGCGCCCTCAATGTACGGGCCGCCACTGCTGAGTTGGTTGAAAAGGACACCAGCATTGTGTTTGTGCCAGGATTCAGTTTAGCACAGAAAGTCCAACTTATCTGCAATAAAGTCCAATATAAAAAAAGCCTTGTTATTAATAGAGCGAGTGTTCAGGAGCTCTGATCTGTCCTTCCATGGGAATCAGAGTGGAGTCAGGGCATGTCAGTGAAAGTAGGCTTTTGAGGCTGGCGCCAGTGCAAGCTGGTCTTGCAGCCTTGTGCTGACAAGCAGGGATCAAGACAGCACAGGTACTGGAAGGGAGAAGACGGCATCCTGTGCCACAATGCATTGATCTCTTTGGTCGTAATATCGCCTTTAGCCAAGAAATAGTTCTGTTTTAGTTGCAGGAGTTGCAGTGCAGTGAACCTGAGCAGCATGACTGAGAGAGGAAAAAATGTCCAGTTATACACAGTGCAGTGCAAGAAGAGAGTTCTAGTGCAGGGCAAGGAAAGAGGTCCAGTAATACAGGAAAGATTCAGAGGTGAGTCAGCAGCAAGCTGGGGCAGATTGTGAAACAGTCACTTATAGAGAACAATCCCAGAGAACCAAGAAATCAAAGAACTCAATCCAGTGAATCTAAACATCCATCCATAAATCAATCCTTTTTTTTTTTTTCCACTTCAGATAACCAACGGAGATTAGATTTTTTCTTTCAGCCTGTATTATTATCAAGCAGCTCTCCAAAGTAGTCACATCATCGTGGATATTCTTGATTTATTTTTAAGATAACTAAAAATACAACTTTTATTTAATTCACACAATATTCCCACCTGAATTCTGTTTACATCTCCCCCCCGGGTCCTCCACTTCCCCTCCACTTCCCCTCCTATTCTCCCGTTTCTAATTCCAGCCTTGATTTCATAATCTCCAAGTATTTTTTTGATTTTTTAAATTGTGCCCACTCAGCCCATTTCTTCTCCCCCCCTCCTCCACCTTTTCCTTCTTCAAGCTTTAAGCTTTCTAGGTTGGCCATTTCCTCTACTTTATTGCACCATTGCTCTAAACATAGGGATTCCGCCCTTTTCCAATTTTTTGGTATCAAACTTTTTGCTGCGTTCAGGAGGATCGGTACTAAAGTCCTAATATACTGCTTTATGGGGCCAGAACCCCCATGGAAGAGGCACCTCCATGGGTCCGCTTCTATCTCTTCTTTTGTTATTATACTGATTAATTCCCTTATCCTATCCCAATATTCTTTAATGATCGGACAATCCCACCATATGTGTGCCATTGTACCCTTGTCCTTACAGCCCCGCCAACACTTATCTGAGCCGTTTTTCGAGAATTTTGCAGTTTTATTAGGAGTCAAGTACCATCTCAAGATGCACTTATAGTTCATCTCTCTGGTCGCATTATCTACTGCCGTATCCTGTGCTAAGGTCCAAATCTTTTCCCACTGCTGAATAGTGCTTCTTGAACCTAATTCTACTTCCCATCTTTCCATATATGGGAGCCTCTCCTCCTCTGCTAGTCTCCCCAAAATCCTATATAGCTTTGATATTCCTCCTCTCTTACTTTTTGTTCGACACAGTTTCTCTATTGATGTGAGTTCCTTCTCAGATCTAACTGGCTGTGGAGGTGCCGCTACAAAGTGCTTCAGTTGCATATACCGCCATGTGTCTATTTTCCTAAACCATCCACTATCTTGTAAGTCTCCCTGTGCTTTAATTTTCCCTTTGTGTGATATATCCTTTAATTGCAAGGTATTCTTTATTATCCATTTTCCCCCCCATTCTTCGTGCCCTGGTAAAAAATAGTTTGTCCCACAAATTGGGACAAACGGTGAGTTATATCCCCATTTCCCTTTCGCCATGATGTCATCCCAAATTATTAGTGCCTTATGTGTGATCTCGCTTGTGTTACTGTGTAAGTTCCTAAACTCCGACGGAATCCATATAATTTTCTCCAATTGTGTCTTACTCATCTTATTCTCTAATGTGACCCATTTTTTTTCCCCTTCATTTTGGACCCATGCTATCACTGGTGCAAGAATGTTTGCTTTGTAATACTTTTTAATATTTGGTAGTGCCCACCCCTCTCTGTTTTTATCTCTATTCAAAGTCTTCATTTTTACCCTTGGTTTTTGTCCTTTCCATATAAATCTATTTATTATTTTTTCTAGAGTCGCGAAGAATTCTTGTGGAATGTAAATTGGCAACATCTGGACTTTATATAAAATTTTGGGACATATTATCATTTTTACTGCATTTATTCGCCCTATCCATGATAATGGTCTATGTATCATTCTCCTTACTTCTTCTTTAATTTCATTTAATAAAGGGATAAAATTTAAGGCATAGTCTCCCTCTCTTGTTCTCGTTAACTTAACTCCCAAATAGTTTAATTCCTTCCTCTTCCATTGAAATGGAAATAATCTCTGCAACTCCCCCTTTTCCTGTGTCCGTATATTTATGGGTAAGGCCTCCGACTTCGTGTAGTTAATCTTAAAGTTAGACAACTCTCCAAATTTAACCAACACCTCCATCACTTTAGGGATAGTTTCTCTCGGTCTATCGATATACAGTAATACATCATCAGCATACACAGCTACTTTGTGCTCTTCCCCTCCTACTTCAAATCCATATATGTGTTGATGTCTCCGAATTACTGCTAATAACGGTTCTAATGCAACAATGAAAAGTATCGGGGAGAGGGGGCACCCCTGCCTTGTCCCATTTTCCAATTCGAAAGGCCTAGAAAGCTCACCATTTATCCTTACCCTTGCCCTCGGCTTGGTATATAAGGCCTCAATCCAGCATCTCATCCTCTCTCCAAGGCCTACCATTTCTAGGGTCTGAAACAGGAAACCCCAGTCTACCCTGTCGAAAGCTTTTTCAGCGTCAATCGACAGGATCAGACTGGGGTCACCACTCCTCCTCCTCTCCTCCATTAACAGTCTCGTTCTTATCCCGTTATCCTTTCCCTCTCTCCCCGGTACAAAACCTACTTGGTCTTCATTTATGACCTTTTTTATAACTCTCTTTAATCTCATAGCTAGAATTTTTGAGAACAGTTTAGTGTCTGCGTTTAGTAATGATATCGGTCTATAACTAGCACATACTGTATTATCTTTCCCTTCTTTTGGTATTACTGTGATGGTCACCAGCAATGCCTCCCTTCTCATCTCCCACTCCTTACCTATCCCATTCATATATCTACACATCACTGGGGCTAGTATATCTCTGAATTTCTTATAATATTCTATTGGAAGTCCGTCAGACTTTTCCCGGGGGCCATATCTGCCATTGCCACCTCCACTTCCTGCATTGTTATGGGGGCTTCCATTTTTTCTACCTCCTCAGCTTCTAATTTTGGCATGTTGGCTAGTTTCAGAAACTCTTTGATCTTCTCTTTCCTCTGAGCTTTGTTGTATGTTGTTTCCCCTTTTCTCACTGAGTATAATTTCCTATAAAATTCTTGGAAGGTGTCTGCTATCTCATCTGTTTTATATTTAATCTCCCCCCTCTCGTTCTGTATCTTCTCTATATAGCTCCTTGCTTTTTTTGTTTTTAGAATTCTAGCCAGATGTTTACCTATTTTATTTCCCTGGGTATACCTTTCCTTCTTAATTTTATTATATATAAAACAATTTTCCTGTTCTATGAGATCTTTTAATTCCCCCCGTTTCCCCAGTAGGGTTTGTAATATTTCATCTCTTGGCCCTTTCTTATGTTGCTGCTCCAGTTCATAGATTCTTTTTGTCACCTCTTCTCTCCTCTCTTTCTTTCCTTTTCCCTTTATCTATGGATATCATCACCCCCCTTATGTAGGCCTTGTGCGCCTCCCATGCTAGCGGATCTTCTATATCTTCTGAGGCATTTGAAGTTCTTTTTTTAATTGCTTAGTGGTACTTTCGTCCCTCAGCAATTCCTCATTTAACCTCCAGGTATGTTCCTTCATAGGCCCTATTCCTACGTCCATCTCCATTACCACGGGGGCATGATCAGAGATTGTTGTTATCTCTATTTTTATGTTTTCTACTCTCTCCAATGCCCTATGTTCCACTAGGATGTAATCTAGCCTGGAGTACGTCCCGTGTACAGGTATAATCTCTTTCTTTTGGGTGGAAAACCCTCCATGTATCCATCAGCTGGAGCTGTGACAGCTTATTTTTGACTCTTCTCCAGTTTGTATTGGGGGTCCCCTGTACACGGGACGTACTGTCCCAGGCCTGATCCTGGACAAAATTGAAATCCCCTGCAACTATTAAAAATCCTTCTCTGAACTCTTTCAGTTTCTCTAGCGCCCCCGCTAGGTACCCTGCCGGGTCTTTGTTGGGACAATATATATTAACCAGGGTGTATAAGTTCTTGTCCAGTCTACCTTTCAAAAAGATGCACCTCCCTTCCGGTTCGATCCATCTATCCATTATTACAAACTGTACCCTACTGGAGAATCCTATGGCCACCCCCTTTGCTCTATGTGTCTGCGATTCACAATGATACCACAGTGGAAAATTCTGCGAGAAAATTTTCAAATTTGTATCTTGGGAGAAATGTGTCTCTTGTAGAAACACTATATCGGCTGAGTACCGTTTCAATTCTTGCAAGATATTATATCTTTTTGCGGGGCTCCTCATCCCCCGCACGTTATATGTCAAAAATCTGACCATTCTCTTCTTCTCCCTTCTATGTCTGGGCAGTGTGTCACCAAGACTGGACTTCTCCCCTCTGGAGGACCCGTTCCCACCCCTTCCCTCCCTCCCTCTTCCCTTCTACTTGGGGCCTTTTGGTCTTCCCCTGACCCTTCCACCTTGGTGGGCGGGGGATCTCTCCACCCCCCCTCCTGGTTTCCCCCGGGTTGAGCTCCATTTTGTGGCCCGTGATCGATCTCCATCCTCTTTTGGGTCTCCCTGTCCACTGGCGCCCGGAATCTCCATAGCCGTCCCCCCTCCCTCCCCTCCCCATCTCCTCTCCTCTACCCCATTATTAAGCTCTTATCCAATATTGATCTACATTTCCCCCCGCTTGATCGTCCGGGTCCCTCCATCCCGGCAAATCTGGGGCCGAAATACTTAGTCTTCTACAGAAACTTTCTGACTCTTCCGGAAACCTCAGCCTTGCTGATCTACCTTCTCTTCTCCCGATTAAGCAGGCTGGGAAACCCCATGAGTGTTGACCTCCTTGTTGTCTAAGTTGATCTACTAATGGCTTCAATAGCTTCCTCCTATAGCGAGTGTCTCTTGCCAAATCTGCAAAAATCTTAATCTCGGCATCCTCAAGGATTATTTTATGTCCCTCTCTTATCTTCTTCCAGATCTCTTCTTTGTCCCTAAAATTATGGAAATGTACTATTACGTCTCTTGGGACATCCTTTCCCAGGTTCGCCGGTTTGGGGACTCTATGTACTCTCTCTGTTTTCACCTCCGCCCTCTCCGTCTTCCCCAGTATGGGACCAAATATTGTGTCCATAGTTTTTCGCAGGTCTTCAGCCGCTGTGGTTTCCGGGATCCCCCGTACCCTTAAATTCTTCCTCCTATTACGATTCTCCTGATCTTCTAACCTGTACTGGATCTCCCGTTGCTCCCTCCGGATTTTACGCATCTGCTCTTTAAGCACCTGTATCTCTTTTGCCTGGTTCTCTACTTTTTCCTCTGTTTCCTCCACCCTCCTTAGAATTTGGCTTAGGTCTTCCCGGATATTTATCATTTCACCTTTAAGCGAACATTCTAACCTCGTGAACATCTCAGCTATGTCATTTTTTGTAGGCATCTGATCTCCTATATGTTGTTCCTCTGTTAGTGTGTTTAAGGGGTCTTTTTTTCCCGCACCTCCTGAGTATGTTCCAGTTGAGAGTCTGCCTTGTAACATTTTAGTGCTCCCTTCCTTTTGTTTGTTCTTCGTCCCTGATTGGTTTGGTGGACTTATTTGTTCACTTCCCTGTACCATACATTTTTTAATGGTGCTTGGGCTAGCACTAACTTTAGGGGGGTTTCCCCCACCACTTTTTGTCACTTTACCCATTACGGTTACCTCTCCGCTGTTTGTCCGCTATTAGTTCACTGGAGTCCCAGACCTCCTTCACCTCCTCCCGTAAGCCCTCTCCTTTCGCACCTGGGACCAGACCGGACCGGTCCCAAAGCTCTCACTTTTATACACTTAGTCCGATCATACCATAATATGTCCTTGGTGCGAATCTTCTCCTTATTTCGGAGCCTATATGCCCCTAACACCCAGGCTGGAGTATATTTTTTTCTACCTTTCAGTCTAGGTGTATTTTGTAGGTGCCTCTTACTCTTGTATTTCTATTGCCCCCTTTCTCTGGAGAGAAAAAAAAGGGAAAAAAAAGTCCAAAGATCCAACAGGGGGCAGGTGCTTTCCCCCTTTAGCAAACTACTATGCCAGTACTTCAGTCCCTCTTCCAATTTTAATACATATCCGCTTTCAGCTGCTGTCCTGCAAATTATATGAACTTGCACGAACTTACACTATGGCAAGATGTGAAGACAATGTATGGGGTTGTGGTTGCTTACCCCCCGACAGACCGTCCCCCCTCCTCGGTTTTTTTCACCGCTGACTTGCTTGCTTTTTTTTTTTTTCCTCTTACCACCGCCGCTCCCCCGGATCCCGGTCTCTACTCTGCTCTCCGCTCTGGTGTTATCGCTGGGGCTCTCCCTTCAATCCCTCATCTCCGCGGCTCCGTGCGTCTTCCCCAGGATCTCCAAGCCGTGCCGCCTGGAGCCTGAGCACTCTTCGTCCGTGTCCCGGTGCTTTTCCGCTCTCCCCGTAACGGGCCGGCGCTCCGCTGTTATGATCCGCGGGGCTGGGTGAAGGGATGCTTCCTCCCCGGGAACGGTTGGTGTCCCGGGCTTCCCGGCTACGGGGGGTCTGTGCGGCTAGGCGGCGGGAGGGACGAACCCCTCGGCGTTCAGAAGGAGGGGGGGAACGAGGGTCCGAGCAGCCTGGCATCTAGAGGATCCACCTCCTTCCTTGGCGTGCTCCCTGGGACGGCATTTTTTTTTCCGGACGCCAACACACAGGCTCACGCCGCCATCTTGTGCTCCTCGCCCGACCTAGACTGCTTTGTTATCATTCATCCCCATAAATCAATCCTAGTAGTCAGAGTTTCAGAATTTAAAGTCAGAATTTTAAAAAAAGTGAAAAAGTTGAAAAGAAAAGAAAAAATTGTAAGATTGTAACTGGTGTGAGGAGTGGCAGCCAAATATGCCAGCGTTCCCTCCCCAACCAGGAGGGAAGCTCCTTCCACCTGAGATTTCAAAGGCAAAGTCTTTACTAACCTATCTGGGCCCATTGCACTCTTTCTAAAAATACAAATAGGAAAATCAGTACAAGGGACATAACTTACAGGTATTATGATATGTCTCTTATGTTGATTCTTCTTGTTTTAAGAGAAATCTTGCGCCCCCCTCACAAAAAACGCCTGGTGTGCTGAGGGATAATGCAGTTAAAGGGCTGTCAGGAGCCTGTCATCTATGAATGATACAGCTTCTGAAAATGACACAGGATCTCTGAATGGAGGGGGCGGAGCTATCAACCACCCATCCCCCATTCTGAGATCCTGTGTCATTTATGGGAGCTGTAGTATACAGTAGTTTAGGCCTATGCTCAGATTTTTCTGTTTGCATTCTTAGCTAAAATTACAAGAAAATACATATGAATGATACATATATAACAAACATCACTGATGTTATTTATGCCCATTTCTCTAGCCTCCCCAGTCTGTTTGTAGCATCAGCTGTATCCCGGGATCAAGGAAAGGCATTAGACAAGGAGAGCCGGTGTGCTGTTTTGACTGCATTGCATGTGCGGATGGAGAAATTACTAATGAAACAGGTAACACACTTTTTCTTTTATTATGATAGAAATCGGAGGGATGCAATCAGGTTTGCTATTCCGAAAAAATGTATCCCAGTCCTTTTTGTTTGGAAACTAGCATTTCAATCAATGATCTTTAAAAGCCCAACTCCGGAAAAGTTTGAAATGAACACTTGCAGTGGGGCTGTGCCTGCACCACAGAGGTTAATTGCTCATTTTGTCTAGAGGATAGGAGAAGCAGTTTTACTTACCTGATCCCCGCTCTCTTGGCAGGTAGAGTTCTCCCACAATCCAATGGTGGACTGTCCTTCAGCATATTCACATCTTGATGACACAGGGACCCTAGACTGGTGGATCATGGTGATACAGACACTATGGGGGCAGGTATAGTTAAGAGGGGGAGTGGAAGATGGAGTGTAAATCCTTTTTTTTTTTTGTTCCCCTTGACAAAAACAAGCAATTAACACGTGAAGTGTGGACACTGCCCCAGTGCAGGAGGATACTTTTTATTTGCCTGGGGTTGGGCTTTAAAGACAAAAATTTTTTTTAGTTCTGTATAGAATGGGTAAGTGCTACAATTTCTGTTTTAACCCTTCCACTACAACTGTGTTTGTTGTGTCCATGACAGAGATGTCAATAAAACTTGACAGAGGCCCCAAAGATTCCTTACTTTAATCAAAAGGAAATACAACTTTTTTTGGCTGGAGTTAGGTTTTAAAGAGCAAATACAAATACAGTAGTGTTTCCTGGAACTGTTTAACCAAGTTTCAGCTGGCATATTTTACCATTTATTGTACCCATAGATATTAGATGTGGATCAGTGCACAAAAGCACTTAACATGTATTCTCAGGGAACTAAAAGACTGGACAGGTTAGAAAGCTTTGCCCCAGTATTACTGTTTTCCAGGGCACCGGGTGTGTCTGTTCCTCCTCTCTTGTCCATTGCTCCTCTTCTCCTTCTCCCTTGTTCAATACCCTAATCACGAGGGCTTGTAAAAATAGTATGCGCCAGAGTAGGGGTGAAAATGGTCCAGATGACATATTGATATGTTTAGCATGCACATGGACGTTCAACTGCAACAAACAGCTAAGAACATGCATGTTAGCTGCATACTTTAACTTAAAAAAAAAACACCAAGATTTTGGGTCCTATTCCATCTAGAGGTTAAAATGTAGGGTCACCTTTTCACAAAAAATGAAAAGGTGAATTAACACACTTCACCCTCCCCACCTCCTGGTCCCTACTGCATTTACCTCCTTGAATGATTAGTTTTGACTGCCCTCGGGCAGTGGTCTGGGGATTTTAAAACAATGGCCTTTTTCTCTTCTTTCCTTAGGGGTGCTGGGATGGATCAGAGCAATTCGATTGGCCAGTGACAAATCTGAATCGCTCTGATCTGTCCTGGCGTCCCTAAGGAAAGAAAGGAAAGAAGATTGCAGATTATAAATCTCCAGACCACTGCACTGGCTGCATATGCAGTGAAAGCTAATTACCCTCAGAGGTAAGTGCAACAGGGATCAGGGCGTGGGGGTGGTTGCAGCTGTTAGTTCCCCATTTCATTTATTGTGAAAAGGTGAAATTACACTTTAAGCTCTGATGAGGGGGGGTGCTACTGGGTCCCCAAAATGCACTAGATATACATTATATTGCCAAAAGTATTAGGACGCCTGCCTTTAAACCCACATGAACTTTAGTGGCACCCCAGTCTTAGTCCGTAAGATTCAATATTGAGTTGGCCCACCCTTTGCAGCTATAACAGCTTCAACTCTACTGGGAAGGCTATTCACAAGGTTTAGGAAGGTGTCTATGGGAATGTTTGACCATTTTTCCAGAAGCGCATTTGTGAGGTCAGGCACTGATGTTGGGTGAGAAGGCCTGGCTCGCGGTCTCCGCTCTAATTCATCCCAAAAGTATTCTATCAAGTTGAAGTAAGGGCTCTGTGCAGGCCAGACAAGTTCCTCCACCCCAAACTCGCTCATCCACACTATATTGCCAACAGTATTTGGCCACCCCTCCAAATAATTTGGTGGAGGGGGGATTATGGTGTGGGGCTGTTTTACAGGGGTTGGGCTTGGCCTCTTACTTCCAGTGAAGGGAACTCTTAAGGCGTCTGCATACCAAGACATTTTGGACAATTTCATGCTCCCAACTTTGTGGGAACAAAGGGGATGGCCCCTTCCTTTTCAAACAATGACTTTGCACCAGTGCACAAAGCAAGGTTCATAAAGACATGGATGTGTGAGTTTGGGGTGGAAGAACTTGACTGGCCTGCATCTCAACCCGATAGAACACCTTTCGGATGAATTAGAGAGGAGACTGCAATCCAGGCCTTCTCGTCCAACAACATTCCCATAGATACACTTCTAAACCTTGTGGACAGCCTTCCCAGAAGAGTTGAAGCTATTATAGCTGCAAAGGGTGGGCCAACTCAATATTGAACCCTATGGACTAAGACTGGGATGCCATTAAAGTTCATGTGCGTGTAAAGGCAGGTGTCCCAATACTTTTGGCAATATAGTGTACTTTCAGACCTTGCTTAAACCTTTTATAGGAATATATGTTTTTTGTACATTACCGTTGCTTTTCCACTAGAGGTTAGTGTTGACTGCTGGATACCAAACAATGCATTTCCATTTTGAAGTTGTTAATTATTTTTATAGATTTTCTTGGGTTATTGTACTGGCTCTCAAAGCAAACAGCAAAAGTTACAGTTGATATAACTGTGTATATCCTTTTTTCACTTTACAAAGATTTTGCCATTTTCTCCAGCCAATTTTGTGATTTACCTGCCTTTGCCACACTGCACATCCAGGAGGATCGCACTACTATTACCTGGTTCAGGTTTAATACTTTCTGAATTACTTCTCTGCTAACTGGACAACATTGATTCAAGTTACTGGGAGCAGACTGGAGGCAGAGATTGCATACGAGGCAGTGTTGCTAACTTGAGGAACAAGTGTGTTACTTCTTCTGGCTTTGTAGTGTGGCAGATGTGTGCAAATAACAAGATTAACTTTATAGAATTACACATTCTTTGGCAAATAAAACAATAGGCATTGTGTACTGAATGCTGTGTATTTAACTGCCTGGAGTTCTACTTTAAGAGTGACCATAGACATTGAAGGGTGGTGGAACATTCAGGCAACAATAATAATGAGCAAAATTATCCAAGATGGATGGTTGCTAGTTTACATTCCCTAGATGGTCAGCTCTCAGTGTGAGATATTGCAAATATATAAAGATGAATATTAACACCTAATCTGATATAACAATTGTGTAAATAGAGAAATGGAAGCAATCTTCATAGCATTTAACCTTTCAAAGGAGGATTTTTCTAAAGAGTTTTCCAAAAGGTTTATGCATTAGTCTCTTATGTAGGGCAACATTAAAGGTTTACTTAACTGCCTTTCTCCCCAGCCCCAGCTTTACATGCTTTCCCTCTTTTCAATGCATCACTTTTCTGTTCAGCTGCCAGAATTGAAGAGATATCCAGTACTTCAAGTTATGGGGAACATGTGTCTTACTGCCCATATTACAACACTGCTTCTTGGCCATACAAGTGGCATGTATGATGACCTGTGTAAGCTTCAGTCATGAAATGCAGGGCTTCCTCTCTTTGCTACCATCCAAATGGAATGTATGTACATTTTTCTATGTGCTCACATGATCGCATAGCGCAGCTTGTGTGTCTGTGAAGGGCCGACAAGGCTACAGAATCCCAAGCGATATGACGTCATCCCATTGGCTTTCATGGGTTGGGAGAGTGTTCACACCCAGCATCTGCACAGATGGACACACTTGCCAGAGCTTTGTGTTCAAGTGACTGCATAGAAAAGCTGTAAAAAAGGTATTCACCTTGTGATTTACTAGAAAATGCATGCATTGAAGATCAAGACAATGGGGAAGCAATAGTTAAACATGTGCTATTGTTTAGCCTTCACTTCTAATTTATGTGAGTCTGTTGGTTTGTCCTCCACAGGAAAAGCAACAGGTTCACTTTAAAACTGAACTGAGTCAAACAACTAAATACATATATTGGAACTGTTTTACTTTCCAGTTGGTTTTGTATTTCTCTCCATCTAGTTCTGAGACATAACACAGACCTAAACCCTGATTAATATCTGCTGTTGTTACATAACATTTAGGCCACTGGACATTTTTGGACCTTTTTAAAGCTGCTGTTTTTAGCTGCAGATGTTTTTTTTCTACAGTCAATAAACTCTCCATCATATTATCCTATGTGTTCATGCGCACCTAGGCTGTTATCAATTGTTTTTGGCTGGGACGTTTTTGAGCTGTAAAAAAACCCCAAGACTGGTGGGTTCTGAGAGATGTTTTTCAGCTGTAAAAACACTCAACCATGCGCAAAAAACGACAAAAACAATGCTCACCAACATTTTTGGACATTTAGATCCATTGAGGGGAAACGCTACTGCTCAAAAACGTGCAAAAACACATCTCACCCAGTTTTTTGGTTCATTGAAAAAAAAAAGGTACTGCTCAAACATGCTGAAAACATCTGAAGAACTCACTGCAAAGCTACTGACGTTTTTAGAACATTTTTTTAATGTCCTGTGTGCATGAGGCCTTACAGGTCCTGTCCCCTCCCCAGCCCGTGACTGGACAATAAAAGCAGAATCAGCATACTGATG
This sequence comes from Glandirana rugosa, assembly GCA_018402905.1. Taxonomy (NCBI): domain Eukaryota; kingdom Metazoa; phylum Chordata; class Amphibia; order Anura; family Ranidae; genus Glandirana; species Glandirana rugosa. The sequence continues at coordinate 228,171 of BLSH010075908.1, read as the reverse complement.
TGCTCATCTCTTTGTCATTTTGCTCTCTCCTCCTATCAGCAGGTTCAGCTGACTGGCTGCTTGTGCTGCTTCTCCCACGCTGAGAATGGGTGCATAAGGGGTTGCAAAAGACAGACACTAAGTCAAATCCAACTATAGTTAGCTATTCTGACTAAAAGAACTCTTACTAATACACATTACTGAATACTTTTATAATATACAAATAAGAATATCACCAAGCTCAACTGATGAAAATAACTACAAATTCTTGCAGTAATTACATTTTTATTACTGTTTTTTCATAGATGCAAGAGAATGCATAGCATGCCTTCCAGACTTCTGGTCTAACGCACCAAAGAATGAGTGTGTTTTGAAGGAAGTGGAGTTCTTGAACACAGATGAAGCTTTGGGGATCACGCTGATATTCTTGGCTGTGTTTGGTGCTTCGTTGGTTATTGCTTTTACTATTATCTATACAATATATAGGGATACGGCATTAGTCAAAGCTAATGACCGCACTTTGAGTTTTCTAATTCAATTCTCATTGGTATGTACGTTTATGACATCTATCCTTTTTGTAGGTAAGCCAGCGGCATGGTCATGTATGGCCCGACAAACTACTCTGGCTCTTGGATTTTCATTATGCCTCTCAAGTATACTTGGCAAGACTATTGTTCTGATGTTAGCAAAGCGAGCTGCTAAAGCTAAGAAGGGCAAAAAGGGCGATAAGGGTGATAAGGGCGATAAGGTTGATAAGGTTGATAAGGTTGATAAGGGTGATAAGAGCCCCTGGATAGTCATGAAACCACTGTATCAAAGAATAGTTGCAGTAACTGGTTTAATTATTGAAGTCGGGATATGTACAGCTTATTTGATCCTAAAGCCACCTTGGGTTTATAAAAATATGGAATCCCAAAACATTAAGATAATCCTTGAGTGTAATGAAGGTTCCATTGAATTCCTATGCTCTATGTTTGGGTTTGATGTCTTTCTTGCTATCCTTTGCTTTATAACTTCCTTTGTAGCTCGAAAACTTCCAGACAATTTCAATGAGGCTAAATTTATCACATTTGGAATGCTAGTGTTCTTTATTGTTTGGATCTCTTTTGTTCCAGCTTACCTGAGCACACGAGGGAAATTCAAAGTAGCTGTTGAAATCTTTGCCATTTTAGCATCTAGTTTTGGTTTGCTCGGTTGTATTTATGTCCCCAAAGGGTATATAATTCTCATAAAACCAGAAAGAAACACAGAAGAAATTGTTGGTGGTAAAGGCCCTACTAATGATAAGAGTGCACCAGCAACATCAGCTTCTATTACTAGCGAGATCAACAGTACAACAGTGTCCACAGTTGTGCTTGACGATTAAATTGTTGATTAATGGCACATGTATGTGTATTTGCTAAGTTTACCTAAATGGTACCAGGCATATTTAATAACAATGAAAACAGTGGAAACATACAGTAATCCACAGAGACCATGTATCAGCTTTAAAGGGAAGGTATAGTGGTTTTTACACATTTTCTTTCTTTGCTTATTAGGGCCGGAGCTAAACATTTTTTTAAATGTTTAAAAATGTTTTCCTTCTTGGTCACATAAACATGAATATTAAGTTACAATTACATAGTCTGTCCAGCTAGAACGTGGAGCTCTGGCCTTCTTTTCACACCGGCCCGAATATTGAGCGACATCAGCAGACAACAGCCCGCTGGGTTGAACGAAAAAAATGGAATAGTGTGTACCAGGCTTTAGCATGATTACTTTTCAGCTGTGCTGATAATAGTCCCTTTTTTACAGAACTCCAAGGATAATCCCTGGTACACACTACTAGTTACAGCGGTCAGAGCCACTGTACTAACGATCTGACATTAGTACAGCGATCTCCCCACGGAGCTGTTGTTTTCCTACAGGGAGACGCCCCCCCACCAGAACACCCTGCCATTGGCTGAGAGCGCTGATCGGGAGCTAGCCGGCTGCTGGTTTTCCAACATGCTCATCTGACAGAAGCTGGCCGGGCGACTGGCTTCTGTTGGACTGGGTGCCTTGCACATGGTTTAAATGTCGGCCGGTTTTTATTGAACCGGCCAATGTCTCCCGACATTCATCCTGTGTGTAAGGGGCTTAAGTCTGAGATTTCTGTCAGACAAACAGAGCTACAAAGCACATATTCCCTGCGATGATCTCTCTTTGGCTGACCCAAAAATTATGCAAACCCTTTATATTGTATTGAATATTTATTTGTAAAACAGAGATTGTATACAGATAGTACACAAAGAAGTATGTAACGGTTTAAAAAATATATAAACTTAACAAAAACAAAAATAAAATTTACCTAAAACCCTTATAGTTTATTTTTAGGCTGTTAAATGTTGCTGAAGTAATGAGAGCTGATTTCTTATTGGCTGCTGTGACTTACTGGAAATCATTTCCTTTGCCATTTTATTACACATATTTCTATCCAAGATATTGAAGATCCAGAAATAATAAAATGTAAGAGTTTTTGTAACATAATAATAACTTTTTTTCTGAAATATTTACTTTTATTCAGATTTGATTTTGGAAATAAAAATGAAAGCATAAAAATATATTTTACAGAAAAATAAGGGGAAATTACATTTAAAATAAAAAGTAGTAGCAGTGCCCACCTAGCACTGATCTTTTTTTTAAATTTCACTGTGTGCATTATTGAGAAGTAAGGTATGAACATGAACAAGCAAATGTATGTAACATACAGTTTATTGGATTACTTGGGTCTTATTAATAAAATGTAAAAGAAAGCGTGTTTTTTTTGTGGTTGTGCTATAATTGAAATATGCTAATCTTTTGAGGCTTAGTTTTCATTTTGTTCTCCTTGAGAATCAAGCAGGGAGGTGTTTGATAAAGTATAATTGTAAGCTTATTTATCCCATTTAAAAGCAACCTGTACTGTATTGCTGACATAATTTTCTAAAACGCTGTAATGCTGGCACTTTGGCTTCAATACTTTGAGGCACTGACTTGGAAAAAGTTCTGACTTTTTATTCCATACGGTTGTTCCAGGTCAATATGTGTAATAGTACTGAAGACAAGCAGGCAACTAGTATTCTTAGGAATTCATTAGTGACAGCCCTTGTACTTCTCAGAACAGGTTAAATGTGCATTTTCTTCATTCTTAGGATTTGTATCAGATTAGATCCAAATACTTTTTTGATGTAATTAAGCATAACATCCTATACTTTATTTTTGTGGACAGTCAGCAATTTGGATAAGTAACAGAAATAAGTATATGTCTTTTTATATTTTAAGTTTTAGATAGAAAGAGGGAAGAATTTAATTAAATAATTTTCAGCATTTTAGAAAGAGTGTTGATGACACACTGGGGGAGATTTAAGTGCATGGCAACCAATCAGCATCTAACGTAAGCTTGTTCAATTAAAGTGGAGCTCCAACCCCACGTAAAAATTAAAAGCCAGCAGCTACACATACTGTAGCTGCTGACTTTTAATATTAGGACACTTACCTGTCCTGTAATCCAGCAATGTCAGCACCCCAGCTGATGTTTCCATTGGCTCTCGGGTGCTGCCGCCGCTATAGCCTGTAAGGGAAACCGGCAGTAAAGCCTTCACATCCAATTTCCTACTGCACATGTGCGAAGTGCACTGTGCTTTCTGAATGGCCCAGCAGCGGGTAAGGATTTGGGGAGCAGAACGTTTGATGTACCTCGCCACGACAAGGTCCGACGGAAGTGGGGACAGGTACCTGTAAAAAAACAGGTGCCCGCTCCCCCCCGAAAGGTGTCAAATGTGGCACCGGAGGGGGGGAGACAGATAGCTTCCACTTTTGAGTGGAACTTTGACAATAAAACCTGGAAGCTGATTGGTTTATATGTAGAGCTGCATCCGATTTTGCACTCTCCAGTTTTAGTAAATCAACCCCACTGTCATTTGTATCATTTTTCTTTGTCAGTGATAAAGCTATGTGTCTGAATGTTCATTATATGAAAATAACCTTATAATACACATTATTACACATATTGTCCTGTGATCAGCTAAAGTTGATTTGGGACAAATTAGGTATATGTACAGATTCTACTGATCATTATACAGCAATACCTATGAAGGTTGGATGTGCATTGTACATTTTTATAATGGAAAAAATGACCCCAAGATACCATGCCCTCAATAGTCTGTTGTGCTAAAGTGAACAAGACCCAGTTTAAAACGTTTCGAAAATAACATGTTTTGAAGTGCTGTGTTCCTTTGAATCACCTTGGACAGAAGTCAAGAGCCTATGTACAGGTTTGACCTATAATCCAAGGGAATCAAAAAACAACATAGGGATCACTTTGAAGACAAAAGATACCACATAATACCCACCATTAAGGCTTGTTTTAACCATTTACAGCTGAACTTCAGGGAAAGTAAAAATCGTCCCTTACAGTTGGACTGCCCCTGTGCTGCAAGGCTTACATTTCTCGCTTAGGTCTAGGGAGCTGCAAAAAGCAGTTAGAACTTTGCAGGTCCTCTGATGGTGTCACATCCATTGCAAAGCTCATAGCCTTGTACTAGATGTAAATAAGCCAAGGGACAGTGAGCTGGCAGAGCATAGGGTAGTAGAGGAGAGTGCTAGCTGCCAGGGGATCAGATTATTGGGCAAGTAACCTATTAAATACTTGCAGAAGAGACCGCAAAAAGACAGTTACTGGAAAGGATCACAGAGCTTTGTAGTAAATCAATACTTTATTCAAAAATATCAAAAATTTGAAAATAGCCACACAATACATTAGGGTTTGACTCTGGTCTGCGGCAGTGCTAAAGTGATTCAAATTGTATGCACGTGCAGTGCGACAATTTGATCATACTGTATGAGCCAGAGCTGAAGCAATCTCTGACTGTGTATGGACGTGTGAGAGATGCGCATGAGGATGTCCGAAACTTGATACCGTTGTCATAGATGTTTTTATCTAACTGGTTAAAAGTGATGGTTCATTCTTATATTTCATACTATTTTCATATTTTTTCAAATGTTTGATATTGTATAATAAAGTATTGATTTGATACAAAGCTCTGTGATTCTTTTCAGTGACTGTCTTTTTTGTGGTCTTTTCTGCAAGTGTTGTCCAGTCATAGGATCACCCCAGACTGGGGAATGAGCACCACACTTCTTTTCATATTGATTGGGCAAGTAAAACTGCTTTTCCCATCCCCTAGACCTAAATGAGCATTTAACCCCTGCAGTGTGGGGCAGACCCACTGCATGGGAGGATTTTTTTTTCTCTAAAGATGCACTTTAAGGTCAGGTCAGGTTTTCTTTAATGCCATTGCATTTAATCTAAGCATAGAATATCACAAACCAACAGCCAGAGCACAGACATTGCCAGTATGGCCACCTTTGCTCCTTGATTCCTCTTACCTTAACTGGGCGCAGCACAAGGATCATCCAAGTTGGCCAGTACCACCTTTGGACCACAATATTTAATCTGTATATTTTAACAAACTGTGTACTGTAAAGCTGTCTAAAATTTTAGGTTTTGTGGGACAGAATTTACCAACTCTGTTAGGACTTACAAAAATGTTATTGTTGATTGAGATTCTTAAGTAAGACTGTTGGATAGTAATAAAATATGTACGGTAATTGCATTTATTTTTCTAATTAACGGATATTTAAGATCAGATTGATTTCATATTGCAGGCTTAATTACAAATAGCATCTTTTTGAACCCTTGTCTTGGTAGCTGTGGGTAAAAAGCCATATCCTAAGGAGCAACCGTGGTCACAAGAAAACCCTCCTTCATTATATTTGTGTTTGCTGCATAAGTTGCAGCCTAAAATCCAAGTCCCTGTTTAGCTCTTGTGGCCATTGAGTGGTAAACCACCCCTGAGCTTGCCCAATATATGTCACAGTTCTGAATGAGGATGAAGACATAGAAAACTGTCAGTAATGCATGATGTACAATTATACCATGTTTGGGTACAGAATGTAATCTGGTTCTTCCATCACCCAGAATGTTACTTCTTATTGTTTCTAATTGTTTTTCATGACACCATTGAACATTATTTTAACAAATTGTGTTTTTGGATGGGATTTAAGATGAATAAAGTCTCTGTAAACAATATTTGGCTGTGATTATGATTAAATGGATAAAATAAAGTTTCCAAGTTTGTCAAATAATATGTGTTTCATTGAGTTGTTCTCAAGAATGAGAAACCGCATGAGCCATGTGGATTAAATGTCGTTATACCAGTACATAAAAGTTAGGGTTGCTAGATTTTCAAAATGAAATCCTTACTGAACACACCCATTTTAAACCACACCCTCATTTGTAGCAATACACAAGAAAAGGAATGAAGGGTGTGGCCACATTGTGGTGACAGTGAGCAGGGCTTAAGTGGTATGTTAAAAATAAAACCTGAGCCTCTGTTGCTATAGATTAAGAAAATGTAAATTGTAGAGTGCAAGGGTCAAGATTAACCAGTTCTGGACTGCCCACCAACAGCTTACCTGTGATTGGACACAGTGGGAGCCAATCAGCAGGCCCTGCAGCTGCGATGGCCGCCAGCCTCCCACAATCGTTCGGGGGAATGTCAGAAAGGCGGTCTGCCGATGTAAACAATGCAGGCCATCATTCTGTCAGGTAGGAACAGAGAGATCTGTGATAACTGCTAATCACGAACACAAATCTCTCTATTCCTGCAATCAGTCCATGCTTCACACAGTTAGAAAGCACACTTAGGGAACACATTTAACCCTTTGATCACCCCTGGTGTTAATCCCTTCCCTGCCAATGTCATTTATACAGTGTCAGTGCATTTTTTTTAGCACTGATCGCTGTATTGGTGTCACTGGTCCCCCAAAAGTGTGACTTAGGGCCTAATTTGTCTGCCGCAATGTCGCAGTCCTGCTAAAAATCGCTGATCACTGCCATTACTAGTAAAAAAAAAGTCCCTAAATCTATCCCATAGTTTGTAGACATTCTAACATTTTCACAAACCAATCAATATACACTTGTTGGGATTTTTTAACCAAAAATATGTAGCAGAATACATATTGGCCTAAATTGATTTTGTCCATTTTTTTATTGGGTATGTTTTATAGCAGAAAAATATTGTTTTTTTTTTTTCAAAATTGTTGCTCTTTTTTTGTTTATAGTGCAAAAAATAAAAATGGCAGATGTGATCAACAAAAACCAAACGAAAGCTCTATTTGTGGGAAAAAGGGGCACCAATTTTGTTTGGGTACAGCATTGAATGCTCGTGCAATTATCAGTTAAAGTAACGCAGTGCTGTATCGCAAAAAATGGCCTGGTCATTAAGGGGGTAAAACCTTCCGGGGCTGAAGTGGTTAAAGGCTAAGTTCACTTTTTTTTCTTTTTCTAAAATCCAGCTCCCCTATGTACATATACCTTTAATGTACCTCGGTTGCAGTAAAATACAACCTTTCTTTGTTTTCATAACAAGAGCTTACCTTAGCCCATGCTATATTTCTTAGAAAGCTTCAGAGACTCCCTGGTATACAGACAGAGAAACCAGTAAGACACAGGAAGGAGTTTACAAGCTGACCTCATTAGCACACACCCTTCACCCATCAACTAAGTTTTCACAGCATCCACAGCATTTCTCCACACGTGCATTTGCCTGGTTTCTCCAGCGTTCCTTCAGATGGACTCAGGCTGCATGCTAAACTCAGTGGGGCTGCATGCAGCCCATTGAACCACCCTGATGAAGTGCAAGGGCCTGCCTGATTTGATACAGAGTGATTGAATAGATGGTGTGTCCTCCTATTATATACTTTTGGTAAATCTAAAGGCAATTGTACAGACATTGTACAATCAGATTGTATAGTGTATGGCCACATTTATTCCCCCTAAAATTACCTAGTTTTGCTTTCAGTGTCATTAATTGTTAATGGCACACCAAACACAGAAGAAAAAACACATTTTTCCACATGAAAAAACATATGACAAACGCAGTAAAAAATGGCCAACTCGCACCACGCCAAAATGTCCTATGAGCTACGTATGGTTCAGTTTATTGAAATCAACGGGCTGCCCTATGTGTGTCACTGGAAAAACAAGCCAAAAAACATGCATTCTCATTACTCTAGGTGGCAATGGGGCCTGAAAGTGAAATTTGTGTTAAATATATAAAATGAGTACTGCGCTAAAATTAAATTCAGTGTGTGAACTTAAATATAAATATATATATATATATATATATCATACATAAGTTGTATTATATAAAACAAACAATCAAAAGTATTACAATGCAAAAATAATTACAATGCAAAAATAACAGCTGCTGCTTTGTTCAAATCAAATCATATAAAAAAATCACACTCCTATAGTCCAGTGTTTAGCAGCGCTTACATAAATAGTGCAAATAAAGTGCCAGTGTTAGTGAAAATTTCCAGTGCTGGAAAATAAAGTTCTTAAGGTGCATAAATAGCAGAGAAAGTCTTCTACTTAAATATTCCACCTCAATTCACCACGTGTTGACAGAAAATTATAATTGGAGGCTCACCAGAAATGGGAATAAAAAACGCCTTTTTCATATATCCATATGGAATCAGCAACAAACCATACGACTAAGGTATACCTATATACTTTTTCCGCAAAAAATAAGGGTAAAGACCACTCGGAGGTTAATATTAAAAGACAGTTGTGCACCACTTAACTCCACCTTATAAATTCATCTTCTGAAAGAGACGATAAATACGTGGAATTCTTGAAATAAAAGGTCGTGACCTTTAAAAGTGATTGTGACCGTGAAATAAACGTGATAAATACATTCGCGACGATTTGTGACCTGATATCCTCACACTAAAAAAATATACTAAACTAAACTTGTTTCGTCGTCGACAATAAAAACGTAACATTAATAAAAACGTAACATTATGAAAACTAACAA
>BLSH010075908.1:200292-212688 GCA_018402905.1 Glandirana rugosa | reverse complement strand
TCCCCTCCCCCCCTTCCATTTTTCCTCCTTTTACATATATAAATATACATGTCCTGACATAGGCCAGTAATATATATCTATAATTCATTACTATGCTTGTGGGCGCAGTGGCCGTACGTCCTGCATTTATTTAGCTCCTTTATGCCCATACATTATCCCTCAGTGCGCCAGCTCAGGAAACACGTCGCAATACAGCACAATACAGTCGCGATACAGGACCTCCGGTCTCCGCGTTCCATGACTCTCCCTGGTTGTTCTTGTCTGCAGCCGGCTACACACACAGAACCCCGGACTTTCGATCTGGCTATACTGTTCAGTGCCTGTTGATGGATGTTTCCATTGTAATCCCCCTTATCTACAGAGGATCACCTACCATGCTCGTTGCTTCTTTTACCATGTAAGTTGCTAACATGTTGTTTTTAAAATAAACCTTTGGTCTGCACTTAGAGCGCCTCTTCTTTCTTGTTTTCTGTTCTTTACACCTGAAATAGTAACAAAACACTGATTATTTTTAACACAATAGCCTCTTTTTGAAGGAAAAAATAATAATGTACAAATATGGGTACAGCAAAATTTCCTTTCCTAAAGGACAAAATATAAAAGGTAATTATGTATGCAACCACAAAATAATTTGTTGAATATACATATAAAAATATCTATAAGTGCACAGGAAATAGAAAAACATCTGGACACTACAGGAACACAAGCAACATATGGACCAAAAAAAGAAGTTTTGTTTGTGAAACACTGATTCACATTACAAGAGAGCAGTACACACCATGGGAATCACAACATTTAATCTATGGCTACCATATTTTCTTGAACAACAGTATGGAGTTGGATTTAGTTAGAATAATTTCTGATATCATAACAAAGGTAATGCAGTCACGCGTGGCCTCTAGCAAGTGGTTTGGAGATTTATGCATGGTTGCAATATGTTTTTTGACAGGCATGGTCTTGGCCATGTGTTGGGTTAATTGAAGGCAGAGATTTCCTTTTGTATATGGGCATTTATCTGCTAGTAGAAGGACCTCTGGGATATTAGGAAAATTACTTTGGAAGATTCTGGATAGCAATTTAATGATCTAGGTCTAAAGGTTGATAGAACTGATGGATAATCATGGTCAGACAAATAGGGATCGATCTATTATAAGAATATAGGCTTTTCACTTTGCAAGGGAACTTTCCCCAAAGTTTATTGAATGTGGTTAAACTACTCTCAGAAAAGAATACCCAATGACGTGCAGTGAAAAAATAGTGCAGTTTATTCAAAACTCCACTGTTATTCAAATCTTTAATGTATTGTGCTCACACTTTCTTGTGCACATAAAAGTGCCAAACATGTGACCCTCCACAGTGCTCATTCCCCCATACGCCAAAATACCATACCCCCAGCAATCCATATAACACAGGGTTAGGTGATTTCGCTTGCACAAAGCTGCTCCACATCCACGTGGTTTACCGGCATATAAATCCTCAAATCCAGATAGGTAAACTGCAGGAAGGACATAAAATGAAAAAGGAGATAAATAGTGCAGAAAATCCCACTAAAATCACATTTATTGTATTGAAAATGCTCACATTGGCAGGCTGTATATCATTTTCAGTAACCAAGATAGCATCACAGGCACTTCTAGTTTCCGGCTGATGTCACTTCCTAACATGCTTTGTCTTAATTACTTTCCTCAGTTGTTGGGAAGTGGGAGTATACTCTACATAAGAGCTTTTTGGGCATATAGTTATTATAAATAGGATTTTTAGGGAGAGCCCTAAACCCCCATCAGCACAGACCCCCCCCCCCCCCAGCCATTCTCAGTACATACCCCACCACTACAGACCACACAGCACATAGCCCCTCCCTGACCCTTCTCAGTACAGCCCCCACAATCTAGACCCTATCCCTCCTCAGCAGTATAGACCCCCCTACAGTACAGATCCTCCTTCCTTGCCATCAGTACACCCCCCCCTTCCAGTGCAGACTCCACCCTCCCTACTGGTACAGAACTCACCTCCTGTACATACCCCAGTCCCTGCAGTACAGACCTCCTCCCTTCCCCCCAGCAGCAGGAAGTCCTTACCTCTGCTGTGCAGTGTGGCTGGAGCTGAGGAAGAGCTCCCCTTGCTTTCCTTGTGAGTGAGGAGGTGACTTCTGTTGAATTTCTCAGTATCTTTAATTATTTGACTTGGGTAATAAACTGATCCCTAAACTGAGCATTTCTCTCCCCCAGAAAGGATTAGAGATCAGATAAAGCAAATTGTGGTCCTTTTTTTTGCATTTACATCACCATGCATCTTTTAAAGGGCATACAGCATTCTTTGCAATGTGTTGTGTTCAACTACACCTGCAGTAGCATTTGTTTTGTGCATGGGCAGCTCAATAGTTTTGCAGAATCTCCATTGTATCCATACCCCCCAGCAGTCCCAGATTGTGTGGGACTGTCCCACATGTTCACTCTACTCACACTGAACAGTGTACAGGGGCTGTGTCCCACAAAGGCTCTGCCACTGTACAATGTGTCCACGGCATATTCATATGTAAATCACTGCAGGATTTGCATATTAATGAACAAGCTTAGGATTTGCAAATGATTGAGATTCCCCAGTTCATTCATATGCACACCACACTCCCCCCTGCCAGTTATTCATAAGTAAATTGAGGAAGCTCCTCCTTGGCTCCAGTCACATTGCACATCTCTCCATTGCATCTGGTGAGTGAGATTAAGAGAGGGAAGGGGATTGTACTGTAAAAGTAGAGATATAACAGGTCTACAGAGTGGCTATGTATGCAACTACACAAGCATCATCAGGTAAACTACTACATGGCAGACAAATGGGCACAAAACTACATGCTGCAAATATACAATTCCCACAAATTCCAGTGCCTCGGAAACCATCAGTCTCTAAAGGCAGCCATAGATGGTTTGAATCTCAGCTGGTTTAGCAGGGACCGGCTGAGACTCTAACCATGCATGGGATGGCTGAATGTACCCAAGTCCATCAATCGATCAAAGATGAGACATGATACACACAAGGTCCACAGATGCTCAGTAGACACGTTTCACACTCTCGTGCTTACTCATTACTAATTGCCCCAGGTGAGCATGTTCACTTAAGACCACAAGCCGACTGGTGGGATTAATCAATGGACGGGGGAAACCACCCACCATGGGCGATCACAACCCATATAGCCTAGGTCCACAGCAGAACTGCAACTATTGAAAGTAAAATCACAAAGTATAAATATGCATATACAAAATATAAGCATGGAATAAATCATTCCCATGCAAATTAACAAATAATCAAAAAAAGAAAAAAATAATTATGGAAACCAGTAATAATGAAAACAAAACAAAACAAAAAGGGCTGAAAAAACACTTATAAACAAAGAATAACATGTAGCGTATATATTCTATGAAGATGACCCAACAATATTACCACTTGAACAAACAATAAAATGTACCAATTGTCGGGTCATTAACAATTGGTAGATTTATACAGGACAATTGGTAGATTTTATCGTTTGAACATGCACACCTGGGGCAATTAGTAATGAGTAAGCACAAGAGTGAAATGCGTCTACTGAGCATCTGTGGACCTTGTGTGTGTCATGTCTCATCATTTTATGGATTCTCAATAAGATACTGGTTTTAGTTCCTGGCATGTGCCGCCACCTTCTTAATTTTCTTCGGATCATTTTGGCTGCGGATCTGGCAGGCACCTGGATTTTTACAGCAGTTTATGCTGCTTTTTTTTTTTTAATTGTGACAGCTAGCGAGGGGAGAAGATCCCCCACTAGCTGTCAAAGCAGGGGAGCGGGGGCCAGTCCTTTCATACATATTACACAGTGAACATGGATGCAACATGTAATGAAAGGTAAACTTATCTTTCAGGCTGGGTTCACACCTATGCGAATTGGGTGCAGGTTTCTCCGCATCCAACTCGAATAGCAGGAGATTGTCACTGACTCTCTATGGAGCTGGTTCTCATATCTCTGCAGCAGTTCCGGTGTGAATTGCACAGGAGCCCTGTGCGTCTTCTGGTCCATTTCAGGTCTGAATTTGGCTGAAACTGGACCTGAAATGGTGAATGGAGCTGCACCGGACTCCTGCTGGGTGCTGCTGCGTTCTTCAGTGTGAACCCAGCCTTAAGTCTATTAAGAAACAGCTTTACTAACATGTTCTATTTTAGTCTTATATCACATATATTAGCAACCAAAATGCAAATAATAAATGAGCAATGTAATGTACAGTATATTATTGATCAAGGATATTAATGTATTTACCTAGCAAATCTTTATTAACAGATAACTTCTAGCAAAGATGAAAATGTCATTAGTGATCCTGCTTTCATTCAATGGTTCTAAGTTACTGAAGAGGTTAAAGATATGAGCACATGATAATGCATGAATTATATAGCCAGTTTGTCAGAAGCAGGATCAGATGTTAATTCATTATCGTTGTCCCTGCAGAGATTCATTCATGAAAAACAGCCCCTGGGTATGATTGCCCAAGAGAGCTACACGTGAACCACTGGTATTGGATGATTGAATATACGCAGTATATTTTTTTTCCATTATATGACAAGTAGGATGTGAAATGGGAGCACTGGGAAAGTATAATCTACATGGCAGCTTGCAATTGGCCAGCTAATTGCTGTTTATTTAAAGTTGCAATCATCTGAGGAGGAAGCAAACAAGTATATAATTATATATACATTAAAAGGCTCCATTATGCTCAACTATATATATATATACTGTATATATATATATATAAAATATATATTTTCATATTATTTGCATATGCATACGCAGACACGAAATGGCCATTTGGAATATTTTCCTAGGCAATACCAAGTGATATTGTGGACCACCTACATGGCAAACATGATAAGGACAGAATCATGACAAGGTTCTTAAAGTAAATATATTGTATAACTTTTATATAAAAGTTATAAAAGTTGTACATTTTTTAAATGTACATTGTTATCCTTCTGGAATACCACTGATTCTCCATTCATCCAGCTGGACCCCTTGCCAACATATTTTCCGTCTGGTCAACCATGGTCTTCTTATGTGTCATTGCCATCTGTTATCCAAAATATGGAACTTTATAAAATAGTGCTGTAGTCATGCCTGGGATGCTACCAGACGCTACATTCTGCTCAGAAAACTGTGTCTTACTTCTGTTTTGTCTCAAACCATAATTCTTGTTCGGCTATTCTAGTTATGATTTTGGCTTGTCCTCTGCTTCCTGCTATATGCTATTTGATTTCTCCTCCTATAGTAAGTAGTTGAACACATTAGGGTTGATTTACTAAAATCAGCTTCCATTTTTTTGGCAAACCTTAATTGAACAAGCTGAGGTTAGAAGCTGATTGGCTACCATGCACAGCTGCACCAGATTTTGCACTCTTCAGTTTTAGTAAATCAAACCCACTATGTCTGCTGGCAGTCTTTATATTTCTGTCTAATTTCTCAACCTGTATGGTGCCTTACCTCATTTCTGCCTGATGCTCTTTCCTGATGATTCACTACTCCATTAATTTGCCTGTTAGAACATTAAAATGATTGTAAACAAACACCATGTAAAACAACCCATTCAGTTTAAAATAGGCAACACATTTGTGTATAGATATAAAAAACATTATAAATACATTTTTTCCCTTTTTTTAGTGTTCACGTATCCTCTGTTCTCTGCTGTATAAGAACTGGGGGAGGAGAAGCAGCACACTGATCTCCAGTGAAAGGCTCTGTTTTTGGGGAAGGGGTGTCAGGACAAGTCTGATCATTGGAGGAGAGCACACCGAGTCCCCAGCATAGCTAGAGAACTGACCACAATGTGTTCTCCTGCTTAAAGTGTTCAATAATAGATCAGAAGGACTGGCAGGAACACCAGGGATTTCACACAAAGGAAGCAATACATAGAGAACGTGATTCTATTCCATACAAATACATAATACAGCAAACACTTAAACTGCTGACAGTACGAAAAACCAGTGAGCTGTGTCCTGGAAGTTTCCTGCAGGAAAACTCAAATCTAAATGACTGGGCACCCCCTCCTCTTCAGGCCTTGAGGGACCCACAAGTACCCCTTGTGACCCAAAGAACCCATTCAAGTCTGCAACAGCAACCACATTTGCTAATTATAAGGCTGATTTACTAATGGTCTGTGTTGGAGAGCTTTGATTTTGTTTCAGTTTGACATTCTTTGACAAATGCATTTGGCCTGCAGTTGACGTCCTTCTGACCTGCATTTGAGCTGCTTCAAGCATGTTTTGCATTCTGTAGAGAGGCGAGCCCATGCCACTGCTTATTTTGGCAGTTTGGGCCAGGTTTTGCAGAAACCTTGCACACTAATGAGCCAGGTGTGCTCTGGGCTTATGTTAGAGCTGGAAATAGAGGTTAAGGCCTCATACACACGGACGTTTTTTGACGCCCGCGTTTTCTGGCGTTTTTTGAAGCTCTCCATCTTAGTCAATGGCCCCATAAAAATGTTGGCGTTTTTGAGCTGTAGATGGCGTCGGCGTTAGTGAGCTGAAAGTAGAACTCACGGCCATCGCATTCTGAGGCTGTAACATTTTGGCATTTTTTGACGCCGACGCCGCAAAATGCCAACAAACGCCAACTAATATTGTACCGGCGTTTTCCCGCGTTTTTTGACGCCGTTGTTTTTAGGTTGAATAATAGCAGAGGGATGATTTTTTTTTTAAAAGCACCTATTGACGCCGACGCTCACTTACGCTCACTAACGCTCACTAACGCCGATGCATAACGCAGAAAAACGCCAATTTTTTTTCCTTGACGTCGGGCCCGACGTTTTGTTTATTTTTAAAGATACGCCCGTGTGTATGAGGCTTAATGGCCCCACCCTCCCAAAGAGGTCAGTCTGCACAAGGGAGCTGTTAGGAGCACGTTGCTCTGTACTGTCCATGTGGGGACAGTGAAAGGTTGAGCCTGTAAGGATGTAGAAGCAGGGAGCTGCAGGAGAAACAGTCAGAGCTGAGGAAGGTTCAGCTTTTAGTGCACGAGCAAGGGGACAGGGTGTTTGATGATCTGATATACCAAACGAAGAGGCCTAAACAGAGATACTGCAGAGAAGAGCCATGAGGTGGAGTACTGTTTGTTTTTACATATTGATGGTGAGAACCCCTGTGAGGGAAATTATTCTATTGTGAATCTTTACTTTTTTCAATAAAAGTGGGCAGAAAAAGCACTAAAATGAACTGTGTAAGAGTGGACGCTGCCAACAAGCTAAAATACCCCAAATCGTCACAATTCCAATAGTCTTGTACAGGAATACAAACCTCATCTAAAGTCAACAAAAGCCTGTTGACACAAGCCCTGAAGCAACTGAGAATCTTCACAAAGAAAAAAAAAAGAAGATTCACTATAATTATCCAATCATCTGAAAAGCAAATTTCTGTTTGTTTATTTCTTCTGCACATCATAGTTAAAGTGAATCATCACTTTTTGAGTGAAAATGTTCAACTATTTTAATGAATCAATGACTTTACATGCAGGGTATGCTTTCTGCTTAACACAACCTCAAAATGTAATTTACTGCTTTGATGTTCTTATCATATACAGTAAGTTAATCATACTTTTACCTAATTAACTAATTGTGACAGTATCTAAGTGATTGTATGACAGAGAGTTGATCACATTCACTGACATATATATAGCACTTAAGAAATAATCGATTATGTGACAAAACGTCTAGAACTAAAACTATAAATACTGTACTGTACGTTAGCCCCTTAAAGCAGAACTCCAGGATACACCCCCTACACAAAACACTAAACAGTTATTACATTTGTGAAATTCCTTACCATGAAGAGACAATTCTAATTGAATTTTCTGGAAGTCAGCTCTTTAATTCAAAAAATGCAGCATCTATTCTGCCAAGAAGGAGCTGTTACAACAGTGATTGCATGATATCCACTCCTCTCTCTCTCTACACTATAATCAAACTACACTTCCCATCATGCTTTGTAAATTGCAGTGAATGGTGGGGGGGGGGGGTACACTAGACCTGTACATGTTAAATGTGAACAAGCCCACTTCAACATAAATCACACCCCCTCATTCTGCACCCAGCTAGCCATACTACTCAGTAACACACAGCAGGATAGGTAGATTACAGCCTTATAAATGCAAAGCATGTTTGTACTTTCCCCCTCCAGCCACAACAGGAGATAAACATATTCCCCTCACTTGCTTTATGTAATCATTACTGAACTGTAGACACATGCTCATAATTATATATTATACACACTGTACTCTGCTGTAATTCAGTATTAGAAATATTCCTCCTCCTGCTGTAGCTTTGAGATCTTTCTGACAGCAATCAGTGCTGGTATGGTGTATATGAGAACATCCCTAGACGCAATACAGAAAGACAGAGCCGGGCCATGCTGCTTTACATCAGCGTGTATCACAAGTAAATGTCGGCATCAGAAAAAAACAAAAAAGTGCAGCGCTAACTTACTAATCAATGACACAATAATGGTGGAACCCTCTAATGTATGGAGATCTCAATAAGCTTCAATATTACTGAAATAATATGAAGTAATTTGCTATACCTGTTCAGTTCCATTTTGTTTTACAGCAGCCATTCAAACTAGTTAAAAGTTTTGTATAGAAGTTCTCACACACATTTCTCACCAGATAAGCAAGTTTGAGCAAAACATGTTTTTTCCCTGAAATGACGCTTATACATATGATAGCCAAGGTCCATTCTCGTCATATATTTTGAATATCATTTCTGTTATGGTCTTCATTGCATTGTTATGAGAAATGTTTCATCTTGTCTGTATTTCTGATTAGCAGAAAATGACTATATAAACTGAGAGAATAAAAGCACTAATCAGATCTTTTCTGAACAACACCACTGCCTGTCTTGTGTTCTGTTCAACCGAATCGATCTCCGAGCTCGCTGAGACGAGGACCAACCCGGGCAGGGCTATCAGTCTATCTGACCTATGAAAAGGGTACCCCAACAAACTGGCGTAGTCGGCAGGATAGTCAAGACAACTGTCCAGTAAGTGTTAAAATTTTATTTTGCCTTACCGTGACCTGTGTTCACGACTATCCTTAGTTTAAAAGATCTGTGCGGGGTAGAGATAGACTTAAAGTGTTCTGGTAACACAGAAAAGACTCTGGGTGAGTCTAGGTCCTGAGAGACCAAATACAAGGTCCTGAGTGACCAATACAAGGTCCCGAGTGACCAATAAAAGGTCCTGAGAGACCAATACTAAGGTCCTGAGAGACCAAATACAAAGTCCTGAGTGGCTAATAGGTCCTGAGAGACCAATAAGGTGTTTTGGTAACACTGGAATTTAAATGTGTACACATATATTGAAATAGACTGACGGGTTGAGTCCGATATCTCAGATCCTCTTTGCTTGTCTTTTCTATCGCTTAGAGCAGGGGCGTTGCTAGGTCTACAAAAGATCTGGGGCTAGAGCCCATAGCAGCGAAGTAAAGAAAGACATACGCTTGAGCGGGCATACATGTAATAAAATAAATAACAATAGTAATAAATATTCATGTGTATGTATGTGTGTGTGTGTGTATATATATATATATATATATATATACACACACAGTCTGCATTCCAGACCGGGACATACCTGCTAATTGCAGAACTGCACCCACCCTGTAAGAGACCCGGGGCTATAGGCCCCAGACTCGGGGCTATAGCCCCAATAGCCACCCCCTAGCAACGCCTCTGGCTTAGAGCATAAGAAATGATGTTTAACGTATAAGAATACGAATTGTAAATGTTGGGTAAGTGTCATGAATGTGTAAGTGGTGTTTTATTCTGTTGCCAGGGAAGCAGAACATATTGGGTAGCAACTGTGCTAGGGGGTTATCACAAAGGAATTGGGAAGGGTCTTTTATTTAGAGAGGATAAACCGAGGGTCCAAGTGTTCAGGTTTAACTTACATGCACAGGTAACCTTCCAGGAAGGATTAACTGTGAAAGGACTCAGAAGCCAAATAAGGCAGGCAGGAAATATTTTTGTTGTCTGTCCCAAATCGCTGTCACGAATAGACCCCTCAGACCTTTATAAATAATGGGTATCAAAGAAACGAAACCGCCTTCCCCCGAACCTGGTGAGACATGTAAAACATATGTAGCACGGGTCTCGGGAGGATACCTTTATATTAACCCCTGGGTGGATAATTTAGCCGGTTGGACAGAAATAATGGGCAGTGTTGATCCTTTTCCCCGGGAGGGTGACAATGACACTTTTCATATAGACATGATCAAAGGTCTTTGTTTGGGTGATAGAGAGGCTTTTCCGTGGTACCAGGGTGACCCAGAATGGGATAAGAAATATATGAGAAAGGGAGGAGAGAACTGGCTTGATTACGCCCCATATTGGTATAAAAGAGACAATAAGAAACAGAAGAAAATTGTAATACATCCTAATAATAAAAACTCTCAGAAATTACATGAGTGTGAGTCGGAAATAAATAGACCCTCACACCCCCTCTCCAATCCATCTTCCCCTTATGTCCCGAAGCCTGCAAAACTCTACCCAAGACTCACAAAGGATGACATTGATTTTTCAGCTGCACACCACGCTGTACAAACTCCCACTGCACCCCGTCCACCAGTCCCAGTCACCACGCAGAGAACATCAGTACAGCATGCTTCCCCTACTGTACAGACCCCTTCAAATCAGGGTGAGGCCATGGGAGGAACTGGTATAGGGACTGCTGAAGCTGATGATTCTCATACTGAGGAACCCACCAGCTCAGGCTCCCTCTGTTGGTCAGATTCGCTGATGCAGCAGATTTGACTGACATCTTAAGTCCTTCACATACACGAGACGGGACCCAATATGGTGCTGATTCATCCAATGCTACACACCAAAACCTTTAGTCATAGATGACACGGGAGAGAGTTCACTTATATGGCACAGAATACTTGATATGTTGTCAGAGAGGAAATATGGGATGAGCACTATGGCTGCCCGTTTTGATCATAGAAGCTACAGTATGTGAAGTACGGGATCACAGTAAAAGGAAAAGGCAGTCATCACACATTACCAGGGTCAGGCCCTAGAGGGGAACACAGGTAGACTTCAGAAAGGCAAAGGAAGAGGAAACTTTCAAAGGAGACCATTTGTTCCCCAACAACAGAGTTCTTATCAGAACAAGATAAGGAAGGTAAGACTTAATTTAAGCGGGGAAATATTAAAGAGAGTTAAAAGTGATATAATGATATGCATGTGTTGTGTACAAATGGGAAACATACAAGTGATTTTAGATAATTGTGTATGTTTGTTTGTGAATGCTGGAACTTGTAGTACTAGGTCATGAGTGCCCAGTGCAGCTGTGACCCCCTCCCAAAGAATGTCCTGGATGAGGATTTAGTAGCAAGCACACAATGATAGGACTGCACGTATATCATAACAAAATGTGCTGAGCGAACTAATCTAATGATAAACAATGGGATCGCAATTATTTTTAATCTGTTTTCCAAACATGGTAAACGCGTACATAGGAAAGTGCACAAAGTATAGAATTAAATGAAATATCCTTTGATAGTGGAAATAGCATATTTAAAATAAAAAAATGTCCTCCTTTAAGGAAATATATCTGTGGATATATATTAGAATCAGAGTGTTATACTGAGATTATCACTGGAGTATTAATTTCTGATATGTGAGAGTAATTAATAAAAATGTAAATATAACAAACCCATCACATCCAGTCCACCCATCCATGTTAGGATGGATGTCACCTGCAGCCAGCTGTTTTATAGTTTTTGATGTGGCCGAGGGTTTTCTGTTCTGTCATATACAAATTGTTGGTACTTTTGTTTTGTTTTTATTTTAGTACAGAGGTAACAGTATGTGATAGGACAATGGTGAATGATCACTGGAGATGTCTCTGTATGTTATGTATCCTTTTGAGTGGTGATTGTAATGAAGTGTGATACTTTAAAATACAACACTAATGATTAGTGTTGAGCGAACCCGGACTGTAACGTTCGGGTCCGTACCGAACTTTAGGGTGTCCGTGGCACGGACCCGGACCCGGACATTTCAAAAATCGTTCGGGTGCACGGTGCCTGTGGGATTTCAAGCCATGCCTGGGCTTGCAATGTCAGGCCCAAGCGAGTTGTGATTAGTAATCACAACATAAAATTTCATAGTGTGAAGTAATGTTAGTGGTGAGTTTTCCTATGTATTGTATGTCTCTGTAGAGGTCACTAGTAAGTGGTAACAGGATAGTGTATGACAATGGAGACATGATTTTATTTTTGTTTTGTTTTCATGGTTGTTAAACATATACTGTCTTGTCTTTTGGGAGCCGGTGTAGTTTTTGATATTTTGTCGACCGACGTCCACTGTAGGTAGGATTGTACCTACCCACCTGACC
>BLSH010075908.1:171008-182785 GCA_018402905.1 Glandirana rugosa | reverse complement strand
CAAAGAATTGTGGGAAAAAATTACAGCTTCAAAAAATTCACCATGCCTCTTACTAAATACCTTGGAATGTCTACTTTCCAAAAAGGGGTCATTTGGGGGGTAATTTTACTTTCCTGGCTTGTTAGGGTCTCAAGAAATGAGATAGGCTGTCAGTATATCAGGTGTGATCAGATCTGATCAATTTTCAATGATTGGCACCATAGCTTGTAGACTCTATAACTTTCACAAGGACCAAATAATATTCACTTATTTGGGTTATTTTTACCAAAGATAGGTAGCAGTATAAATTTTGGCCAAAATTTACAAAGAAAAATTACTAATTTGCAAAATTTTATGACCGAAACAAAGAAAAAGGCATTTTTTCAAAAAAATTTCAATCTTTTTTTATTTATAGCTCAAAAAATAAACCTCCTCCTAGTGATTAAATACCACCAAAAGAAAGCTCTATTTGTGTGAAAAAAAGGACGCAAATTTCATATGGGTACCGTGTTGCATGACTGAGTAATTGTCATTCAAAGTGTGATAGCGCTGAAAGCTGAAAAATGGCCTGGACAGGAAGGGGGTTTTCGTGCCAGGTACTGTTGTGGTTAAGCAAAATAAAAGGAGTAAGGTATTGCTCCAGTGGTAGCTACAGATTTGTACAGGATCTGTGAGCCATAGATTAACTTGTGGTCCCCATTGCCTCAATAGTGCCAGATGTGCCATCACTCCTGTCCTCCATTCCATCCGATGTAGAGTGTTTTACAGTGATTAATCTGGTAAATGTTTTTTCCGTCCCTGTGGATAAGGAGACACGGCCAATCTTTGCCTTGTGTTTAAAGAATTGCCAATTTATCTCGTATAGAATGCCCCAGGGCCATGTGGACTCACTTGTAGTCTATTTGATTGTGCTCCAGGCCACACTGAGGTCCTGGACTTCCCGTCATGGTTTGGTCCTACTACAAATCAGGCAGCCGGACAGGAGGACAGTGTGTATCTCATAAACTGTTGTTTACTTTGGTTTTGTCCTCACAAAAGGAGAAAGGAAAGTCAGTTACAAGAGAGCTGCGGCTCTCGTGGGTCTGCCCCGCCCATTGACCAAGAAGGACATGCTTACCTTCCTTGGCATAATTGATTACTGCCGCCAATGAATACATGACTGTTTCTACTATGACAACCTCCTGAGACATGCCACAGGTTCTGATATGCCAGATTGCGTAAAAAGGAATTGTGTAATGTTCTTGTGTATTTGAAAAATGCTATGGTAACGGCCCCTAGTCTAGGCCTGCCTGATTCTAGGGACAACTGTAAAATGATGGCGGGAGTCCTAGCTCAAGAACATGGAGGCCAGCTCCGCCCTGTTGTTTTTTCCTCAAAGATGGTTCTAGTACAGGTTCAAGGCATGCCTGCGTGTCTCAGAGCTTTAGCATCCTGTGTGATGGTGGTGGAAATGGCTACATCATTCACTCTGGGACAGGATAGCACTTTACACACCCAACATATGTTAGCCCCAAGGCTTAGTGGTTATAAGGTTATACTGCTCTCCAACCCTAAGCTAAAGATATAATATGCTTCTCCTACCTCAGGCCCAGCCCCAATCCTCAATGTTTAAAAGGAGAACAGGATGAGATTGTTCCACAACATGATTGTTTGGATCTCATCCATCAGGACACGTCCCCAAGATATAACATGTCTTCTGTGGCCTTTCCAGACGCACAGAATGTGTTTGTGGATGGCTCTTGTTCAAGGCCCAATGGCAACACATATCATGCAGGATATGCTGTTGTACAATTACCAGACAAAATTCTAGAGGCAAAATCAATTCTTTACCAGTCAGCCCAGGCTGCAGAACTGATAGCCCTCACAAGAGCTTGCCAGCTCTTTGAAGGACGAGATGTGCATATTTTAAAGAAATAATAAAAGCTATACAGATACAAAGGCCCATTGCCATTTTATATTACAGGACACACACAGGTCAGCAAACTGATATAGCTAAAGGAAATGCCCTAGCAGATAGAGCATTGAAGGAAGCCACATCCACTCAAAATGCAACCACCCAAATGCCTTTGCTCATGTCAGAAATACTGTTTTGAACCAGATATTGCAAAATTTGCAGACATATGCCACGGACATAGATTGGAACAACGCAGGTGTGCGGGTGGGCCCTAATTCTGGACTTCTCTGCCAAGAGGGGAGACCATGCATTTCAGGCCTCCCTCCCTTGTCAAGGGCATATGTCTCCAGATGCATCATATGTATCAGAAAAAAGGCAAAACATGAACACCTTATATACCCAACAACACCGTTCACTCACCTACAGATAGACTTTACGCATATGCCAAAGGTGGGTAAGAGACAGGAGTACCTTTTGGTGATCGTGGATATGTTTTCACGATGACCTGAGGTCTTTGTAACCACAGGAGAAGATGCCAAAGCAATTGTAAAAAATTCTTACACAGGAGATTATTCCCAGGTAGGGATGTCTGCTCTAGATTAACTCAGACAATGGCCCTGTGTTTATGGCCAAGGTCTGCCAAGACCTGGTAAGGACTCCTAGAATTGACTACAAGTTTCACATACCACATCACCCCCAAAGTTTAAGTATAGTGAAATAGAATGGTAGAAAGAGGGGACCTAGATCTAATCCAGGAGGAATACATGAGAAAACGTATTGAAACTTTGGACAAATTTGAAAGAAACTTTGCTCGCACCTCTCCTTGTTCTTCACAGGTAACAATGCACCCTTTCCAGGTCGGGGACCAGGTCGTGATCCAGAGAGCGCCCAAGGGATGAAAGCCGCAGGAACCCCCATTTGGACCAGCCACAAGAGTGGTGGTCATCACCAGGACAGCTATCCTTACAGAGGAATCCCCTAACCGGATCCATGCTAATCGTGTGCGAAAAGGGTGAACCAAGCACCCAAGAAGCAAGATAAAGACAAGAGAGTGAAACAGGTGGAAAAGTCTCTGAAAAAGATGACCTCGCTTATCTCACCACAGACTTTTGGGGAGGCCTTGTGCCTTCTAATGGTGCTCCTCCTCTTGATCTTCCTTTTGGTTTGGATAGTAATTGACTGTATATATCACCCTGAGGACTTAGGCCTCATAAGGCCAATATCTGGAGAAAACCCTAAGAGTGTCGCTGTAATGAACAATGCTACAATTGAGTGACACTGATGATGAGCCCTCAGATGTGTTCCATGGAAAAATACTTTTGCTAAAATTTAAGTACACTTATGCACAAAGGTTTGACAAATGCCCAATGTTATTGCCCAACATAGAAAGGAAGTCGATAAACTACAGCAAGCAGCTAGAAATGTCACCAAGAACTTGAGCCCCTTTATTGAAGGAGGTTTTGGTTTTGGAGGATTATTTTTCTGGTTAAAAGATATTGTACTCACAGTCATAATGATTTTGATCCTCGCCCTGATACTTTACTTATGCTTTAAATGCTCTATGTGTGTAATGGAGAAGGCTAGCAGATCCAAAGATGTATTGCCTTATGTAATGCACATGGAAAATTATGAGATAGCCAAAAATAAATCATGTGCATGATTTAAGAGGGGAAGTGAAATAATATGAAGTAATTTGCTATACCTGTTCAGTTCAATTTTGTTTTACAGCAGCCATTCAAACTTGTTAAAAGTTTTGTATAGAAGTTCTCACACACATTTCTCACCAGATAAGCAAGTTTGAGCAAAACATGTTATTTCCCCGAAATGACGCTTATACATATGATAGCCAAGGTCCATTCTCGTCATATATTTTGAATATCATTTCTGTTATGGTCTTCATTGCATTGTTATGAGAAATGTTTCATCTTGTCTGTATTTCTGATTAGCAGAAAATGACTATATAAACTGTGAGAATAAAAGCACTAATCAGATCTTTTCTGAACAACACCACTGCCTGTCTTGTGTTCTGTTCAACCGAATCGATCTCCGAGCTCGCTGAGACGAGGACCAACCCGGGCAGGGCTATCAGTCTATCTGACCTATGAAAAGGGTACCACAATACCGGCCTCTGTGATATGTAACATCACATATAATACACATCAAACTGAAAATAAGACATACAAAAATGATGCAAACTTTACAGGGATGGTGGAAACCCCTCCTACAGGTATTTGGCAGTGGACAGTGTCAGTAAAACAGGGGACGGTGCCCATTGCTTATCAGTGCAGCCTCATCAGTGCCCATATGTGTAGCCTCGTCAGTGCCCATCAGTGCAGCCTGTCAGTGCAGTCTTATCAGTGCCCATAAGTGCGGCCTCAGTGCCCATAAGTGCAGACTCAGTGCCCATTAGTGCAGTTTATTAATGCAGCCTCATAAATACTACCTCAGTGACCATCAGTGCAGCTTATCAGTGCCCATAAGTGCAGCTTATCAGTGCCCATCAGTACAGCCTGTGCCTGTCAGTGCCCAGTAAAATCTACTCTGTGCCCACCAGTGCAGCTTATAATTGCTGCCTATCTGTGCCCATCAATGCCGCCTATTTGTGCTCATCAGTGCCCATAAGCGCTGTCTCATATGTGCCCACCAGTGCTCTCTCATCTGTGCTCACCAGTGCTGTCTCATCTGTCCCCACCAGTGCTGTCTCATCTGTGCCCACCAGTGCTGTCTCCTCTGTGTCCACCAGTGCTGTCTCATAAGTACCCACCAGTGCTGTCTCATCTGTACCCACCAGTGCTGTCTTATCTGTGCCCACCAGTGCTGTCTCATCTGTGCCCACTAGTGCTGTCTCATCTGTGCCCACCAATGCCGTCTCATCTGTGCCCACCAATGCTGTCTCATCTGTGCCCACCAGTGCTGTCTCATCTGTGCCCACCAGTGCTGTCTCGTCTTTGCCCACCAGTGCTGTCTCATATGTGCTCACCAGTGCTGTCTCATCTGTGCCCACCAGTGCTGTCTCATCTGTGTCCTGTGCAGCATGGATTGTTAGTAGACACCGGCCAGATGACAGAGCGGGGATCTCAAGCTGTGACAGATCTTGTATATGAAACACCACTTGCCGTAACGTCCCACCTCCTGGATCGGCATTGTGATAGACAGCACACTGTTCCAATAGCGGTCCAGGACATTACGGCCAGCCGTGTTTCATTTACAAGATCTCTCACAGCCCGAGATCCTCACTCTGTCATCTGGCCTGTGTCTCATAACAATCCATGCTGCACTGAGAGATGACAGACAGGAGGGCGTTGCTTGCAGGGAGCAGAGGAGAAGGGAGGAAGACGATGACACCACCTCCATGGGCGGTACAGACCGTGGTCTGTGAGACCCCTCCACCCACTACAGCAAGTGTGGATGGAAGTACATCCCTGCTAGCTGTAGAGAACTACAACTGGGAAGTGCCAAGACCGGTGGCTGGGAGTACAGGAGAAATAGCAGCCATCAGTCTCATAAACAGGACATCACAGGGCAGTAACAGTTTTTCAGCAAACTCAGCAGGCTATTACAGACGAACTACAGAGCTCAGAAGAAGATGGATGGCATAGTTGGTGAAGGTAGATCAGCAACAAGGATATGGAAAAAGGTTTTTGCCCCAGAGTTCTGCTTTAAAGCCTTAATAATGATATTGAATTGTTTGTGTTTCCAAGGTCATACTAAGTGTATTATTTTGCGGTAGAAAGGCAGTATGATGTAATAACTGAATTATACTGTATGTAAATGAAGCAATATGTAAACCAGTTCATATGAAATCACATTAAGGGTTACAAAATAGGGAACCATCCAGAGGGGATTTATACAGAGATCAGCAGTGAGACTTGGATGGTGAGCTGTACTGGATTTCCGCCAGACATATCATTTGGTGTTGAAGACAAATAATTAAATTTTAGTCTCATCTAACCACCTTAAATGCTACTTAAACACTTCCCTACCGCTGTATGCAGAATGACGGCCGGGAAGTGGTTCAGTTATCCTGACTGGGTGTCATATGACGTACAGCAGGATAACATGCCGGTGCGCGCCTGCGGGGTTGCGCGGTGATCGGTGGTGTGGTGTGTCAGTCTGACACACCGCATATCTGATCTAGGTAATGGGCTTCTGTCAGAAGCTCATTACCATGTGATCAGCCGTGATTGCAGGACTTTTTTTCCCGTCCTGCAAGCGCACCGCCCCAGTGTGAAAGCACTCTCAGGCTTTCACACTGGGGAGGATTAGGAGGCAGTTTAGAGGTGCTTTACAGGCGCTATTTTTAGCGCAAAAACACCTGTAAAGCGCCTCAGTATGAAAGGGGTCTAAAGGCTGTAATTAAAACAAAAAGTGGTCCAAGAAAACACTGATACAAGGAGGAGGGGATCCTTTTTCCAACTCAGTGATTCTGTTTTTTTAGATTTTTTCCTGAAATGTTGGTGTTACATCTTTCACTTGGATGTTACAAGTTGCACTAATAAATACAGCTGGATAAAACAAAAACTGCATTTTTCTTCATTTTAGGCTGCAAAGAAACAGTGTGATTATTTTAAAGGGGGTGATTCTTTTCTACACCCACTGTATGTACTTGCAGAGTGTGCTATACTTAGCAATGGCATAATTAAAATGCCTAAAAGATTATGAAAAAACCCTCAAATAAATCAGTTTTATGTTGCCATCTGTTGGTCACAATCAGAACTTCACCAGCCATTCTATTTTAGAGTATTTTTATTCTTCTGTGCCAGCAGCAGCATTTTTACTAGCTCCTCACTCTAAAATGATGATAGCTTCCTGGTTTTCAGTTGTCAAACGACTCTGTTATCTATTATTTGATCTGAAATGATTCTGGCAATAACTGACCCCCTTGAGATCTGCAGTAGATATACATTCTAAATGTAGCATACATTTTGACTGATGCTTGGTACAGGTCTGTCAATCCAAAATGTTATCTCATTTTTTGTCAACTACAACTCCAAAAATAAAAGCTCATATTTGTAGAAAAATGTATTTTAACGTCTAAAGCCATTTTTAGTCTTGCAATAGGGAATGATTGAAGCCTCTGTCAGATTGTTTTCTGTCTGTGTCCAAATGGGGGAATCACCCCAAAGTAAGATGGAATAAGCTCTTAGATCCCATGTGCCCAAGCCGTTGCTCAAGGGACACATGAAGCTCTTTGCAAACTGCAACAATCCTTAGTGAAGTGGGAGCATTGAGGTTAAAAGAACTGGATCAAATTGCAATTTGGTTTTGCAGTGTAGAGGTGATCTTTGGGAAGTGACTTTGGTTAGTCAGCTCTTTTGGAGGCACCTATAAAGAGTTTCAGGAGGTATAGAGGGATAGAGGGGTGTGGTCTTGGCACTCATGAGGGCAGCTGCATTTAGGAGAGCTTCCATCAGGTAACCTGTACACAAATAGGTATCCTGTGGACATTGGGACCCACTGCCTATATCCTACTGAGCCAAAAGTTAGTTCAAAGTGAACACTCTGCGACTTTTGGTGGGCAGTTCCATTTAGTATGTTACACGCCTGAAGCAATTCTGGATATAGCCAAAATTGAACAGATTAGTCATAATTACAGAATGGAGCACTTAGAACAGGCCACACCACAATAACTTTAGGATCTTGGGTCTGCCTGAGTGCCATGAAGGGATTTCTCCCTTCGAATTCATGGAAAAGTGTCCCATTGGGTGTCCTCTCGTCCCTGCCACAAAGAGGCCTACCTCGATCACTATTAAATAAGATCCTACATTATAAAGCTAGAGAAATTATCTTGCACTGAGCCAGAGAAAAAAGAAAGCCCCATCCTACTGTAGCGCCTCCCAAGTGTAGGCGTTTTTGTAGAGGTCGTTTTGCTAGGAGAGACAAAATTTAGTCGGGCCTGATGTAAATTGTAGGCCTGAATGTTTTGATCTGGGCAGGGAAGTGGCTCAGAGTAGGCTGAAGATTGCAGGGAGGGACACCCCTTGGATACTCCTCCCCTGGTTCCAGAAAGTGCTGGAAGGGGGGATGGATGAGGAGGCGTCACACACTATGTATGTTAAGGTGCCCTGACCAATCCCCAATCTGGATTGGCAGGGGGCAGGCCTCCTAAAATACAGTGATCTGCCAGCAGGTGGTAGGAGAGTTTTAGGAGGAAATGTGGAGAATGTAGCAGAGGTGCTGTGGAGGCCTCTACCCGGGAGGGTGCCCCCAGTCTGGGGGAGGGTGACCTTAAGGCCTGGAGACTCGGGTGCAGCTAGGAGTGAAGTTGATCCCTGGAGCAGCACAGGGAAGTAGGAGAACAGCAGAGGTGCTGCTGAGGACACTTTAAAGTATCCACTGGGGTCGATGAGTGACAGACCCTGGGAGCTGGAAGAAAGGCAGAGAGGAATAGTGGACAGTCTGTGGAGGTCTCAGGAGCCAGTTAGAGGAAGGAGTGTCACTGAGAGGAAAGCAGGCCGGTATGGCCTGGAAGAGGGATGGGCTGGAAGTTGTAGTCCTTCAAAGCCCAGCTAGCACCAACGTACTAAGCTACTTTTGAGGGGTCCTTGACCCTGGGCTGTAATGGGTGGTCCGGAGGTCCTTCTGACTGAGTGCAGGCCTCACCATGTGCTAGCTGTGGTGAAGAGAAAGGAGTTATGTGAGCCTGATAAATTTCCCTTCAGGTCAGGAGTAACAGTCTGCAAGTGAAGTGCTGGAGAGAAGTGAGAGGAGTAACGGTCTGCAAGTGAAGTGCTGGAGAGAAGTGAGAGGAGTAACGGTCTGCAAGTGAAGTGCTGCAGAGAAGTGAGAGGAGTAATGATCAGCAAGTGAAGTACTGGAGGAAGTAGAGTTGTATATACAGTCGTGTTTATAGGTGGTCCTGTAAAGCAATTTTTTTGGGGCATCTCACAGTCACCACGTTTCCCCAAGTTAATCCCCTAAATAAAACAAAAACAAGAGCTGGCCTGTTCAGTGACTCCGGATGTGTGAGATATGGTGGGAATGAGGGCAGCCAGAAGGTGAAGCACAACTACCAGCCACCCCTGAGGGGGCACATGGCTATACTACAATGGAGCTAAGGTCTCTATTTTCCCAGATTTCTCAGCGGAGGTGCTAAGGCAACCCCCTAAATATAGTGATGTGAATAAGCACCAGCTTCCTTATGCCATGTTAAACGTCTCATAGCTCTGTGTGGTGGTTAGGGGTGGGACTTCTTTTATGCTCCTGCAACTCCATCTTTCTGGCTAGAGCACAAAGAATGTTATCTCCCTCCTGGTTAACTCTAGTATCAAACGGCTGACCTTGCTGCTTATTCCTCTTTGTGATGTGCTGGCACTCTACCCTTGAAGGCAGGCTGCTTTCCCAGTTTTATGTGCCTTGTTTCAAAGTTTTTAGTTGCGTGTCTGCACATGGTTCTTTTTGATTACTGAGTGTTTTCCAGGCTGCTCCTGGCTCCCCCACCAATTTCCTGCATGGAGTAAATTTGACACCCCAGGTGTAGAGTTGAGCGAACCCGAACTGTAACGTTCGGGTTCGTACCGGACTTTAGGGTGTCCGTGTCCCGAACCCAAACCCGGACATTTGAGAAAAAGTCCGGGTTCGGGTATTTTTTCGCGCCTTTTGAATAGCTGCAGGGCAGCCAATCAACAAGCGTTTCACTCGTTTGCCCTTAGAAGCCATGACAGCCATGCCTACTAATGGCATGGCTGTGATTGGCCAGTGCATCATGTGACCCAGCCTCTATATAAGCTGGAGTCACGTAATGCTGCATGTCACATCATTTCATACTAGTGTAGGGAGAGGATGCTGCTGCTACTGTGAGGGACAGATTAGCTTTTGAAAATCATCTCATACTAGTGTAGGGAGAGGATGCTGCTGGTGTGAGGGACAGATTAGCTTTTGAAAATCATCTCATACTAGTGTAGGGAGAGGATGCTGCTGCTGCTATGAGGGACAGATTAGCTTTAGAAAATCATCTCATACTAGTGTAGGGAGAGGATGCTGCTGCTGCTATGAGGGACAGATTAGCTTTAGAAAATCATCTCATACTAGTGTAGGGAGAGGATGCTGTTGCTGGTGTGAGGGACAGATTAGCTTTAGAGAATCTGTTAAAAACAGCGATTTATTGGTGAGTGGGTGCTAGAGGAGATTTTTGTTTGCTAGAGTACATTTTGTTTGCTAAGCAAAAGTGCCTCATATAAAACCTAAGCAATTTTTCTGTTTGTTAGGTGGGCGTTTGCAGCCATTTTTGCAAGTGCATTGCACTTGCAACTGCTTGTGTGTCAGGGACACTACTTTAATCGTGTCCTTTTAGTTCAGTTCAGGATCCAGCTACCCAAAACATTCCATTGACTGCAGGACGATAGGAGTCATTTACTATATGGAATGCCTCTGCAAATCCTTCTATATAGGGAAAACTAAGAGACCCTTTCACCGCAGAATTAGGGACTATGTATACGAGATCTCGAAAGGGAAATTAGAATCAGCCATCAGTAGACACATAGGCCTATACCACAAGTTTGATTTAAATTATATGAAGTTTTTCGCCCTAGAACATGTAGCAGAATCGGAGAGGGGTGGCAGTATTGATACACAGTTACTGCGCCTTGAGACCAAGTGGATTTTCCAACTTAGGGCCAATAGGGCCCCCGGTTTAAACGAGAATATCAGCTTTAAACCGTTTCTATGAATGGACACGGAATATTAATGATGGTGCTTCATACTGTGCAATACACAGGTATCATTTTGTTAGGATTTTGCATAGGACTGTTGCCCTTTCCTCCCTGCTCTAGCCCTCCCCCCTCCCTTATTTTCCCCTTCCCTTTTTTCCTTCTTTTTCTTCTCCCCTTTTTTTTTGTGCTCTCATATTGTCACAGTACGTCTTCAGTGCTTGGTTTTTCCCTGGGGGTTGTGGCGCATCCCCTGTTACACCTGGGGCTCCGCCTCACCTTCTTTTGGACAGGATGGAGACATGCTGTTCCCGCTTTGCCCCGGGTGTTTGGGGCGAGGTTTGGGCATCTTGCGGCTCCCCTTTTTTGGTCTCCGCTGCACTCCGTCGCTGGGGGACCCGTTGCCTCCGTGATGCGGGAGGTGGAGCACTCGGGAGAGGGTGGAATGGCCTCTGTGCATTGTGCCCAATCCCTCCTCTGGTACACACCCCCTCTATGCACGTCACGCCATCTGAGGATGTGACGTGGAGGGGAAGTGTTGAGAGCCGTCTTTTGGCGCCAACCTTCACGCTATTTATAGCGGTTATCTATCTCGGACCCGCCGCAGACGCTGAGGCGGTCGTGGGGGATGGACACCTAAGGGAATCCTGTCACTTTGAGCTGCTACCACAGGTTGGATGATTTATCAAGTAACTCTGCTTTTGGGCTAGAATATGGGCTCGCTGATGCTATTATGAATGAGTCCCTAATCGCTTTCTCCACCCTTTTTTCCCCCTCTTTCTCCCCCTCCCTCTCTCCCTCCCTTATGTATGGGCTTTCACCTTGCCCTCCCTAGGATTACCACTATGGGGAGATCCCCTGTTTGGTACTTGGAGATGCTATGGATCCTGTTCATATTAGTCGGGACCGTAAGCTGCAGTTCACCATATATGCCTATTGATCCAGGTGGATGACACCCACACGTTAGTGGCACCTTAGAAATGTGAGTGCTCTGCAATGATCTGCCATTTTTTGGAAGTTGTGACTTGATAGGTTTGCTATACAACAGTACACTGAGATGAGGGTCCCCCAATCAGGGACTGGCATAATATGATATGCACTAGTATCAGTTTGGTAGGCAATATTTCTGCCACACTACACATATTCTTTATATGTTCTTTCCTAGTTTTATCCTCGGTGTAAGAGGAGCTTTGTAGAGACAATACATATATATATATATATATATATATATATATATATATATATATATATATATA
>BLSH010075908.1:116475-149630 GCA_018402905.1 Glandirana rugosa | reverse complement strand
GCTGTGGTAGCCCTAGCCAGGATGGAGAGGATCAGGTTTTCACACCGGGATAGGGGTGAGGTGGCAGCCGTGGAGGGCAGGGTGGAGGAATTCGAGAGTGCTGGATGGCGGTGACGCTCAGCCAGAGTGAGATTTCACCCAAGCTGTGTAGTGTGACAACCGCCATGTGTGTTGCTGAACGCGATGGGTTGGGGCCAGTGTGCGAGGGGCTTGGCCAGCACGGCAGGGTGTGGCTCCACTGCGGAGGAGCGAGATACCAATGACAGCTGAGACGTCATCAGTTGTTAAGGACGCGATGGCCCTGTCCTTAACAACTGATAAGTTCCCGCATTCTTTTGTATACATTTCATCTGTCAGTGGGGGATTCCCCCGCTGACAGATGAAAGAACCGAACCTGAAGGTATCGGTTTTAAGTATCGGTGCATTTTCATGAGTACCGATACTTGTGTAAATGCCTCGTATCGGCACCAATACCAGTATCAGTATCTGTGCATCCCTAGTTTTGATCTATATAAATACATCCAAAGGAAAGAGCAACTGGTTAATTATGCTTTTTTTTTTTTTTTCCTTTAAAGTTCCTGAAGCCATGCCTGAATGGGGTTCTTACTATCATAATGAAGAGGGTGAAGAGGACAATGAACAAGAAGATGGAGATGCAGAGCCTAGTGGTGAGATTTATTTACTGCTTTTGTTTTGATGGCAAAAAGGTTTAACCCCTTCCTTACCGACGTATAGTAATAATACGCCAGCAAGGTGCACTCCCCATCCTGAGTGGACGTCAAATGACGTCCTCCCATTTTCGCCGCTCTGGGGGCCCGCATCGCAGCGATCGGGGATCGGCCGTGTCGCTCGGGACTCCGGCCTTCCCTGATCGGGGTAAAGAGTCAATAAAATTGGCTCTTTACCACGTGACTGGCTGTGTCCTATCACAGCCGGTCACTTCCGACCAAAACAAACAGCAACGTGCACGCCGCTCGTGTGTGCCCCCGGGGGCGATCAGGCTTGTCCCTCGGACAAAGCCCAACCCCGATCACAGTAAAGAGCCAATCATTGCCCATCAGAGTACCTGTCGCAGCCCATCAGAGTACCTGTCGCAGCCCATCAGAGTACCTGTCGCAGCCCATCAGAGTACCTGTCGCAGCCCATCAGAGTACCTGTCGCAGCCCATCAGAGTACCCAGAGTACCTGTCACCAGTCCATCAGAGTACCCGAGTACCTTTTACTAATCCATAAGAGTACCCAAATACCTATCTGCAGCGCATAAGAGTACCCGAGTACCTATCTGCAGCCCATGCCTCATAAAATATACATTGGAGTGTTTGCTTTCCAAAATGGGGTAATTTTGTGGGTAATTCCACTGTCCTGGTGCTCCAGGACCTTCAAAAGTGTGATAGGTAGGAATGAAATTAGATTGTAATTTATGCTCCTAGAACGCCTGAAGGTACTACTTCAATGCTGGACCTCTCTATGTGGCCGGGCTGTGTAAAAGTCTCACACATGTGGCATCGCCCTACTCGGGACGAACAGCAGAATGTATTTTGGGGTGTAATTTTTGCTATGTACATGCTATGTGTTAGAAATACCTTATAAATTGACCACTTTGTGTAAAAATAAAAGAGGTTTTATCTTCTTTCCGCGTTTTTCAAAGACTTAACCGTACAAAAGACTCATAATGCCTCATAGAATATACGTTGGAGGAGTAGCAGAATGTATTTTGGGGTGTCATTTTTGCTATGTACATGGTGTGTGTTGGAAATCTCTTATAAATGGTCAACTTTGTGTTACAAAAATGCATTTTCATTTTTTTCCCCACATTTTCCAACAACTTCTGGAAAAAAATAAACCATTCAAAAGACTCATTATGCCTCATAGATTATACGTTGGGGTGTTTGCTTTCCGAAATGGGGTCATTTTGTGGGCAATTCCATTGTCCTGGGGCTCCAGGGCTTTCAAAAGTGTAATAGGTGCCTGAGAAATGAGATGTGTAATTTATGCTCGTAGAACGCCTGAAGGTGCTACTTCAATGTTAGGCCTTTGTATGTGGCCAGGCTGTATAAAAGTCTCACACATGGGGTATCGCCATACTCAGGAGGAGTAGCAGAATGTATTTTGGGGTGTCATTGCAAGTATACATATGCTGTGTGTGAGAAATAACTTGTTTAACAATTTTGTGTTAAAAAAAAAATTCTTAATTTTGCAAAGAATTGTGGGAAAAAAATACAACTTCAAAAAACTCACCATGCCCTTTACTAAATACCTTGGAATGTCTACTTTCCAAAAAGTGGGTGGTATTTGTACTTTCCTGGTTTGTTAGGGTCTCAAGAAATGAGATAGGTGGTCGGTACATCAGGTGTGATCAATTTTCAATGATTTGCACCATAGCTTGTAGACGCTATAACTTTCACAGAGAATAAATAATATCCACTAATTTGGGTTATTTTTACCAAAGATACATAGCAGTATAAATTATGGCCCAAATTTATGAAGAAAAATGAATTTTTTGCAAAATTTTTCAATACAAACTAAAAAAAAGTGTTTTTGTTTTCAACATTTTCGCTACTTTTTCGTTTATATTGAAAAAAATAAAAACCCAGCAGTGATTATATACCACCAAAAGAAAGCTCTATTTGTGAGAAAAAAATGATAAAAATGTTGGTTGGGTACAGTGTAGCGTGACTGAATAATTGTCATTTAATGTGTGAGAGCGCTGAAAGCTGAAAATTAGTCTGGGAAGGAAGGGGGTGTAAGTGTCCTGTATGGAAGTGGTTAATAAATAGTGCTACATAGTACATTTGCACCTTGCTGTGCATTTCTTGCACAAAATTAAAAAAGTGTGTCTACATTGCCGGTTTAAAAAATAATATAAATTTGTGCTAAATAGTACATTTGCGTCCAGAATGAGTAGAGCGTCAAATAGGGGACGTGGCCGTGGTCATGGTGCTGTTGGTGATGTTGGTGAAGCTCCTGTTGTAAGGAGAGGACGTGGTCGATCTGTGCCAGCTACACGCACAAGTGAAACACCTTCCTCAGTTGCGAGTAGCTGACAGAACCTTCAACGTTATATGGTAGGCCCGAATGCCGCTCAACGAATGGTGAGGCCAGAACAAGTACAGGCTTAAGTAGATTGGGTGGCTGACAATGCCTCCAGTTCCTTCACATTGTCTCCCAGCCGGTCCCTTGCTGAAAGCTCAGAGTTGGCACCTGAACCCCATGGCCATCTGTCTTTCACCTCAGCCCCTTGTAAATCAGCCAAGCAGTCTGAGCCCCAAGTCATGCAGCAGTCTCTTATGCTTTTTGATGACTCTGCTGGTGTTTCAGGATGAGGACATGGAAACACCACCGAAGCATGTCTCTGATGATGACGAAACACAGGTGCCAACTGCTGAGGCTTTCTACAGTGTGCAGACTGACAAGGAGGGCAGTGGTGAAGAGTGGGTGGAAGATGATGTGGAGGATGATGAGGTCCCAGACACCACATGGAATGAAGGTCATGCGAGTGACGTGTGCAGTTTGGAGGAAGAGGTGGTGGTCGCACAGAGGCATCAGCACAGCAAAAGAGGAAGCAAATTGCAAAAGCGCAGCAACCGTCCCCTAGACAGTACGCCTGCTACTACCCACCGCAGCCAGGGACCTAGCACACCAAAGGCAGCTCAAAGGAGTTCCCTGGTGTGGCAGTTCTTCAGACAATGTGTTGACGACAAGACACGAGTGGTTTGCACGCTGAGCAATCAGAGCCTGAAGCGAGGCATAAATGTTCTAAACCTGAGCACAACCTGCATAACCAGGCATCTACATGCAAAGCACGAGCTGCAGTGGAATAAGCACCTCAAAATCCAAGAAAGGTCTCGTCCTCCTCCTGCTTCCTCTTCTGCTGCTGCCTCGGCCTCTTCCTCCACCTCTACAGTGAGAGTGTCACCTGCCACCCAGCAAACAGACGATGTGACAGCAACGCCACCATGTCCGCCACCATCCCCAAGCATTTCCACATACAGCTTACAGCTGTCCATCTCCCAAACACTAGAGAGAAAGAGGAAGTACCCCCCTACCCACTCACGATCCCTGGCCCTGAATGCCAGCATTTCAAATTTCCTGGTCTTTGAAATGCTGTCATTCTGTCTGGTGGACATGGACACTTTTAAAAACCTGATGGCGGTGATGTCCCACAGTACGTGCTTCCCAGCCGCCACTACTTTTCCAGGTGAGCCATCCCTTCCCTACACAAACAAGTCGGGGACCAGATCAAGTGTGCACTGCGCAACGCCATCTAACATAACCACTGATACCTGGACCAGTAAGCATGGGCAGGGATGCTATATCTCGCTAACTGCACACTGGGCAAATGTAGTGGCGGGTAGGCCTGAGGCGAATAACAGTTTGGCGCATGTCCTTCCGCCACCGAGGATTGCAGGGCATTTCTCTTTGCCTCCTGTTGCCTCCTCCTCCTCCTACTCCGCTTCCTCCTCCTCTACCACCTCCTCATCTGGTCAGCGTAAAACCTTCACCACCAACTTCTGCTGGGGAAACGACAGCAGGCTGTTTTAAAACTGATATGTTTGGGGGATAAACCCCACACTATGCAGGAGCTGTGGACGGGCATTGAACAACAGACCGATGAGTGGTTGTTGCCACTGAGCCTCAAGCCCGGCCTGGTGGTGTGCGATAATGGGCGAAATCTCATAGCAGCTCTGGGCCTAGCTGGTTTGACACACATCCCTTGCCTCGCGCATGTGTTGAATTTGGTGGTGCAGAAGTTTCTAAAAAACTATCCGGATATGTCAGAGCTGCTGCAGAAAGTGCGGCCCATCTGTGCGCGCTTTCGGCGTTCTCACCCTGCTGCTGCTCGCCTGTCTGCGCTGCAGTGGAACTTCGGCCTTCCCGCTCACCGCCTCATATGCGACGTGCCCACAAGGTGGAACTCCACCTTGCACATGCTGGAGAGACTGTGCGAGCAGTAGCAGGCAATAGTGGAGTTTCAGCTGCAGCACGCAGGGGTCAGTCGCTCTGCGGAACAGCACCACTTCACCACCAACGAGTGGGCCTCCATGCGAGACCTGTGTACCATATTGCAGTGTTTCGAGTACTCCACCAACATGGCCAGTGCCAATGATGCTGTTCTCAGCGTTACTATCCCACTTCTATGTCTCCTTGAAAAAACACTTCGGGCGATGATGGAAGAGGATGTGGCACAGGAGGAAGAGGGGTCATTTCCATGGTTATCAGGCCAGTCATTCACAAGTGGCTGGGAGGGTGGGTTCCTGCACCAGCATAGGCCAGGTAAAAAAATTTCAAGCCAGGGCACAGTTCTGGAGGATGAGGAGGACGAGGATGATGATGAGGAGGAGGAGGAACCGTGTTCACAGCAGGGTGGCACCCGACCCAGCTCGTGGGTATCACTGGAGCGTGGCTGGGGGGATACGGAGGACACAGATGATACACCCCCCACAGAAGACAGCTTGTCTTTGCCTCTGGGCAGCCTGGCACACATAAGCAACTACATGCTGCAGTGCCTGCGCAACGACAGCCGAGTTGCCCACATTGTAACTTGTACTGATTACTGAGTGGCCACCCTGCTGGATCCCCGTTACAAGGACA
This sequence comes from Glandirana rugosa, assembly GCA_018402905.1. Classification (NCBI taxonomy): domain Eukaryota; kingdom Metazoa; phylum Chordata; class Amphibia; order Anura; family Ranidae; genus Glandirana; species Glandirana rugosa. Next base: position 144,038 of record BLSH010075908.1, on the reverse strand, counting down.
ACGTGCCGTCCTTAATTCCCTCACTGGAGTGGGATCAGAAGATGCGCGACTATAAGCGCATGCTGGTAGACGCGCTGCTGAGAGCATTCCCAAATGACACCGGGGGCTCAGTGGAAGTACAAGGCGAAAGGCAGAGGAGGAGGAAGAGGTCGCCAACGCAGCTGTGGCACCACCAGCACCTCAGAAGGCAGGGTTAGCATGGCCGAAATGTGGAAAAGCTTTGTCAGCAGCCCGCCACAACAAACAGCACCATCAGCTGACTTCTTAGCAGGAGGCAGCATTTCAGCAACATGGTGGAACAGTATGTGTGCACACACCTACACGTACTGACTGATGGGTCTGCCCCATTCAACTTCTGGGTCTCCAAATTGGGCACATGGCCTGAGCTTGCCCTTTATGCCTTGGAGGTGCTGGCCTGCCTTGCAGCCAGTGTATTGTCTGAACGTGTGTTTAGCACGACAGGGGGCATTATCACAGACAAGCGCAGCCGCCTGTCCACAGCCAACGTGGACAAGCTAACGTTTATTAAAATGAACCAGGCATGGATCCCACAAGACTTGTCTGTACCTTGTGCAGAATAGACATTTAGACCGGCCTCACACAGCCAGTGGTATACTTAAGTGAACTTTGAGACCTCCTCAACCTCCTACTCCACATCCACCTCCTCCTCCATTTTTTTTTTTATGTGATTTTAAGTTTTTTCCCTATCCACATTTGTTTGCAGGGCACTTATCCTACTCTTACCCCCATTTTGCTTCCTTATGCAACCCTCTAGCCCTTTCCAGGACTTTTTTAGAGCCATTTTAGTGCCCAAAAGTTCGGGTCACCATTGACTTCAATGGGGTTCGGGGTCAAGTTCGGGGCCGAACTCGAACTTTTTTGCAAAGTTCGGCCGAACCCGCCGAACCCGAACATCCAGGTGTGCGCTCAACTCTACCCAGGTGTTAAACTTTGAGTTAAGCCACTGTTTGGTTACAGTTAATGAAGCACTGAATAGACATTTTACTTTTGTCTCTTTTTTTGTCATATCTGTGCTTGTCACTGTGGGTTTCCAGGTCTGGCCTTGTAAGTGCCTGTCTGTCTGGTGACCTATGATTTTTTTCTCTGGGGGTTGATTGCAGATTTACTACAACCCATTTTTTTTTACAAAACCTGGATATACTTTCACAATATCTTAAGTCTATTGACTGATAAGTTGAATTCAACTGTAGTTGTGGCATGGAATGTATGGGATTTGGGGGATCTGATTAAAAGCAGTGCAGTCTCTGATACCATGGTGCACCTAAAATTCTCTCTGCACTGTCCGCTGGCAATTTCACTCAATTTATATATGTTATTCCCGGGATGTGAATATACTTATGGTTGATGCTTTTTTGAAAAGGGTAGGGTCCCAGATTTAGTTGTAGACTATATTAGTCAAGGATACTGTGTTGCCTCCCCAAAAAAAAAGGCCTTATCCATTTGCCTTCCGGGTGGGGCTTGTTCCTTCCTATCGATTCTCGAGGGAGATAAATGTGGAAGAGTTTGAGGGAGGTGAAGGGGTGGGCCACATACGGATCCCCCAACCACTAATTGGGGGTCCCTCACATTTAGACAATTCAGTCCGTTTGAAGCTATACTCGGAGATTCTCTCCGCTTTCCAGCCCCAATACAGCTGGTAATTGCCCTCTTCAAACCATAGGGGTAAGTAACAACCGGTGTTTTTTTGCTGATTCGCATGCATCAATCACAGTCATTGTATGCCTATATTTGTGAATGCCATAACAGTCACGCTATGCTACATTAAGAAGACCTTAACTATACACTGGTCTATTTATGTGTTTGTTTCTACATTATGTTTCAGAACCAAAGTTGTACAGTGAGTTTTCTCCCTGAGGAAGAAGTTTGTTACACATTTAAAATAAAACTTCGAAACATGTTGGAGAAGCCAAGCCTTCATTACCAGGATACATTCCATTTGTCGGTTTGCTAGCTTCCACACTGTTTTCTTTGTATATAAATTGGTTCTATCTGTATATTTTATCATGACGACATACGACAATTAATTTATCTATTTTGTCATGTGATCATTTTTAACTTTGATCCAATAAACTGTATACCCTTTCATATACCTTTTTGACATTATTTTGTTATTGAGAGGAATCCTGTGTTGCGACAAATCCCTGTGGGCCATATCTTATGCTAATTGTCGTTTTTTGGGGAGGCAACATAGTATCCTTGACTAATATAGTCTACAACTAAATCTGGGACCCTACCCTTTTCAAATTTGCAAATAGTGGTAGTAGATACCAGCTCCCCCCCCCCTCTCAGGGTCGGGTCCCACTTTTTTGTTTACTTCTTGTGTGACTTAGTGCTGTGGCGCACTTATCTTTGCATTTCTATGGCGGTGTATCATGGCAAAGGGTGGGACGAATTCATTGGGCAACTACAACGAGAGTGTGGAGCCAATGAATCCGTCTAAACCCAAATCACGGTTATTTTCTCCAGCCTTACCAGCTGGCTGGAGAAAAAATCAGCACTTTTTTGGCATATGAAAACGTTTGACGAATACATTAGGGACAACATCAACCCATTGGGCTTGAGAGTACAAATTTTCCCGTCATTTGAAGACATTGATGCTGAATTCAAATTAGCATGGGAAAATAATCTAAAGACCTGCTCAACTAAGATGATGAAATTATTGAAGGATGAATACACCAAGCGATTAACAAATATAGATAAGAACATAGAATCTATTTATCAGCAATTGGCATCTTTTGAAACACATGCAACGTAGAGGGAACTCAATGATAAATTAAAATCACACTTAGAAATATATAACAAACAACTCATGCTTAAAAAAGAGAAAAAAATATTAAGGGACAGACTAGCATTTAGAGAGGGTAAGGCCTACAAATGGTCAAAACCCCCTCATAGTTCACAACAACAGCGACTACATTTCTCCCGTAGTAAACAACCGTCTGTGTCTACTTCTGAATATTCATCTGCCTCTTCTCTTTCTCTGCCTTCTCACAACAAATCCCATCGGAGAACCAGACGTCCCAAGAGAACTAGACGCGGTGACGGCTCCTCCCCGACAACTAACCCCAAGATCCGGGCTACTGAATCAACTTCAGAACAGGCTGCTAGGTCTGGTGAGGTATCTCTTCCTCCATCACAGGGGCCATGGGGAAACGTACCATCTGTTTCCCCAGAGGAGAGGGCAAATGCACCGACGGCCCTTTACAAAATTCCCACTATTTTTTCAAACAAAATCAACAACCCTGTGGGGGGCCCAAACTAGATGAATGTAGGGACACGCACACTCACTCCAGACTGAACATTATCAACTTATCTTCTCATACACTAACTACAGACGAATACAAAGTACTCTCGTTGGGACTTACATTTTGCCCATCAAGTACACTTGATAAATTTGAGGTCATTAAAGACCTACATCTTTTTTCAAGGAAACTCCTACTTCAAGGAAAATTTGCAAAGAGAACGATAGTTGATGGACATGTTCTCTCCTACAGTGAGAAACAGGCCCTGCATCATCTAGAACAATTATGGGCGGAGAATCAATCTCCAGATTTAATCGATCAGATTGACATCGAATCCCTATTAAGCCAAGCCACCCATACACCTGACAATACTATCGGGAAACACCAACCCTCCACTCTAAAAAAACCCTCAACCATGTATCCCCCCCCCAAGTTCTAATCAGGGCATCGCCACATTTCTTTGGGTGGTAACCCAGGAAATCAGAAACTTACGCCCCAATGATCTGATATCTCCCAATCTTACACCCAATCTTAGAAAAGCATTGTCAGATTTGTCTAAGGACAAATCTATAACAATAAAATCTTCTGACAAAGGAGGTAATGTTGTACTCATGAACAACACAGACTATGTCACAATGTGCTCTAGAATTCTGGACAATCAGTCATGGTACCGGAAAATTGACCTGTCTGTGATCCGGACATACAACGAACAATTCTATGCCCTTGTGGACACAGATTTTCATAATCACACCATTTCAAAATCCACTTGGCAATACATCAGAACTAGCCACCCTAAAACGGCAACATTCTATGCATTGCCAAAGATTCACAAAAACCCAGTCTCGCCACCTGGTCGCCCCATCGTCTCTGACAGAGGCTCTATCACAGAAAACATGAGCAAACTGATTGACGAACACCTTAGACCCTTTGTCATGACTTTGCCTTCGTACATCAAAGATACGGTGCATTTGTTGCAAATATTGGATGGCCTCCAGGTCCCTGGCGACACTATTTTGGTCGCTGTGGACATGGAGGCCCTCTATAGCTCCATACCCCACCACCTGGGCCTGGCAGCCATTACCAGATTTCTATCCCAAATGAACGATACAGAATCACCGTTCAATGACTTTATACTATCAGCATTGGACTTCATAATACATCACAATGTCTTTTCCTTCGATGGCTCCCACTACCTCTAGGTGCAGGGAGTGGCCATGGGCACATCATGTGCCCCGTCTTATGCCAACCTGTACCTGGGGGAGTGGGAGCGATTTATTGCATCAGCAGAGGAGATGGCCACGTTTATGAGTCATGTCATAACCTGGCAAAGATATATTGATGACGTGTTGATTTTCTGGGACGGCCCCGCAGAGGAGCTACAGCAGTTCCTACGGGCCCTTAATAAGAACCCATTCAATTTATCATTCACCATGACACACAACACCTCTTGCATTACTTTCCTGGATATACAAATTCTCAAGGACCCCACGGGACTTATCTCCTGTGCCTTATATCGGAAACCCACAGCGGGCAACAACATCTAAAATGCGGCGAGTGCTCACCCACAACCTCTTATCAACTCTATACCGTACAGCCAGTATCTCAGATTAAAACGTAACTGCACTTGTCCAGAGACGTTCCTCAGGGAAGCCAACGCCCTGAGGACTCGCCTTCTATCCAGAGGTTATAGTAGCAAATGTTTGAAAAAAGCTTTCAACAAAGTTACACGATTTACAAGACATCAATTACTATACAAACCTAAAAAAGACACCGACGTCTTACCCACTAATAGAATTATCACAAAATTCAACACTCAACATCAGGGAATTAGACAAATTCTCCAGCGCCACTGGCATATACTTACCTCAGATCCGGTGGTAGGACACCTAGTTCCCCCAAAACCCCTTATAACCTATCGGCGAGCCACCTCTATAGGGGACAGGTTGATACATAGCGAGCACACCGCACATGTGAGGGGGGACCCATGTACATATCGGGGCACCTTCACATGTGGGACATGCTCACATTGCAAATATCTAGACACGAGAAAATATATCAAACTGCCCAATTTTGGGCCATTCACACCTCAACATTATGTGAATTGCCTCACCACTGGAGTAGTCTACTTACTACACTGTGGATGCGGCTGCTTCTATGTGGGCAAAACTGTGCAACAGTTTCGCCGTCGAGTGGGCCGACATGTCCTCAATATGAGGAACAATGACCCGGATACACCTTTGGGCCGCCACGTCAGGGACATACACGGTGGCATCATGCCATCGGTCCGTTTCGTGGCATTAGATAGGGTACATACAAATTCACGGGGTGGAGATATGGACAAAACTTTATTACAACGCGAACTTAGATGGATTGTCACACTTAACGCTACGACACCCCCAGGATTAAACGGGGTGTTAAACTTCAAACCATATCTTCCAGGATTTTCATCGGGGGGTTTCGACCTGACATTAGTCGATTGCTAATAGTAATATTCTTGCTGATTTTGACCTATGTCTTCTTTGTTTTTTGTTTTTTGTTTCTTGCTTTATGTTTTCTACCATACATATGACCATGTAATGAATCGATCTTAAATGAGATGTATATGTACCGACATGTGTATCGCTGGATGGTTAGATATCTGTGGGGAACTATGTACATACAGTGAATGATGTAATGTCTATTCGTGACCCCACGATTATAATGCCCTGTCATGTCTCTATGTCACATCTTTGTCAAATGTATGCGAGTCAGCGAACTTCAATTGCCCTCAATTGATTCACCGGTGACCATGCCCCTAGGTGTTGTGGGTTTTTTTTTTTTCCCTCAATATGACTACTATCATGTGAGGCATACATCACTATGGATGCTCTGTGCATCCACCTATAGCTAGTCTGCCCACCTTGAGACGCCTCCACGCTCTTCCCACATTGGGCTTTTTCTGCCCCTGTCTCCCCCAGCGCGCCCAGCCCCTTGGGGCGGTCCTCCGCCCCTGGGGGGTGCTTGGGCCGGCCGTGTCACCTGGGCCCGCCCTTTCTTTGATGATTGGGTGGTTCCCAGTCATGGGGTCCTATTGAGCGCGTCGGCGCCGTGATGACGTCGGACGCGACTGCGTCCAGAGATTTTTATCTCTGTCCATGCGGCCGCGTGGGACGCTGCCATGGCGGGGAATCGTCCAGAACGAGTTACCAACCAGGATGATCAAGGGACACTCCCCATTACAAGGAGGTCCTGGGAGTTAGGCAGGACGATAGGCGGCGCATGGGTGTTGTAGCCAATTGGATTCACCAAATTTGGGCCCCTCCCCAGACAGGGGTATGACCTGAAGTGAATCTACTCTATTTAACCAGCGCCATTACACACCACTACCGCAACCACGGATAGACCATACCAGGAGCTATCATCATTTTAGCCATCACCTATCACCAGGGTAAGACATACACAAGTATACTGATACTCTTCAAGGCACCTCATTCCACCCATTTTTAATGGGGGACTGCCGAATGTTTTCCTTGCCTTTCCCGTCCTTTTCCTTTCCCCCTCTCACATTTACTGGAAGCTATTTCCATTTTGTAATGGTAGACTCCAGTACATTGACAATTTATATTTAATTCATAGGTCTGCTCAGCTCCATCCCCTCAGATACATTTTGTATCGGTAGAACATTCTACTACATAGTAAGTATGATTGGGACAGGTTCGCTGACTAACTTCCATCTATCTGACTGTTTTTACTATAGACTCAGACTTATGCACTCTTTATCTCCATAGGCTTTATCCATTTGCCTTCCGGGTGGGGCTTGTTCCTTCCTATCGATTCTCGAGGGAGACAAATGTGGAAGAGTTTGAGGGAGGTGAAGGGGTGGGCCACATACGGATCCCCCAACCACTAATTGGGGGTCCCTCACATTTAGACAATTCAGTCCGTTTGAAGCTATACTCGGAGATTCTCTCCGCTTTCCAGCCCCAATACAGCTGGTAATTGCCCTCTTCAAACCATAGGGGTAAGTAACAACCGGTGTTTTTTTGCTGATTCGCATGCATCAATCACAGTCATTGTATGCCTATATTTGTGAATGCCATAACAGTCACGCTATGCTACATTAAGAAGACCTTAACTATACACTGGTCTATTTATGTGTTTGTTTCTACATTATGTTTCAGAACCAAAGTTGTACAGTGAGTTTTCTCCCTGAGGAAGAAGTTTGTTACACATTTAAAATAAAACTTCGAAACATGTTGGAGAGGAAGCCAAGCCTTCATTACCAGGATACATTCCATTTGTCGGTTTGCTAGCTTCCACACTGTTTTCTTTGTATATCAATTGGTTCTATCTGTATATTTTATCATGATGACATATGACAATTAATTTATCTATTTTGTCATGTGATCATTTTTAACTTTGATCCAATAAACTGTATACCCTTTCATATACCTTTTTGACATTATTTTGTTATTGAGAGGAATCCTGTGTTGCGACAAATCCCTGTGGGCCATCCCTTATGCTAATTATGGTTGATGCTTTGGCACTTATGACTTTCTATTTTGTGAAGCTGATGCACTTTGCGTTTTTGACTGGTGTGTACCTCCTCCTTTCTCTATGGAAGTCTTAAAGCATTTAATTCAATTTCTTTCAGATAAACCAGATTTTCCTGTGCTCGTTATTTGCAATTTTAACACTGTTTTTGACTCTAATAGGGATAGATACTCCACTTAGTTAACTGCTGGGGTTCAGGTCCAAATCCTGTACACTGGAGGTGGCCCTCTCAAGAATAGACCTGGCAATTGGTAAAAGCCTCATATTACCATAGATAGTGAACACATTTTTTTGCCCAAGAGGTCTTACAGATCACTCTCCCCTGATGGGGCATCTGTGCCTAAAAGCCTGTCCTTGCTCCACTGATTTGAAAGTGGGTCTTTTATGGCTAGAACTATTGCCTTCCATCTCAGATGATATACAGGGTGTGCTATGTATGCACTGTGTACTTTTTGGGTGTATGTAACACATATAAGATACAAGACAAATTTAGTTTTTTTCTCGAATTATTTTTCAAAAATTATCTGCACAACAGGAGTGTCAGCACTCTGAGCCAATCAGGACTTTTTTGTTTTGCACAATGCTGTCAGAGACAGTGAACATGTTTACAGCAGAAAGGACAGGGGCGACCTCATCAACCCACTTGCTGGCATGTGGCTGCATGGGGAAACTGTATGCAGCTAACAGTGTGCTTTATTATCTCTCTCGTGGGGTAGCGCCATCTTTAGGCTGGAAGCCATACTACCTCACCAGGCTCCAGAGACAGAAGAATAACGTCTTATACAGTGCTGATTTTGTATGTTTGCCCACTGACAAAGAAATGATCAGTCTATAATTTTAATGGTCGTTTTATTTTAACAATGAGAGACAGAATAACAACACATACATCCAGAAAAACACATTTTAAAAAAGTTATAAACTGATTTGCATTTCAATGAGTGAAATAAATATTTGACCCCTTCACAAAACATGACTTAGTACTTAGTGGCAAAACCCTTGTTGGCAATCATAGAGGTCAGACGCTTCTTGTAGTTGGCCACCAGGTTTGCACACATCTCAGGTGGGGTTTTGTCCAACTCCTCTTGCAGATCCTGTCCAAGTCATTAAGGTTTCGACGCTGACGTTTGGTAACTGGACCCTTCAGCTTCCTCCACATATTTTCTATGAGATTAAGGTCTGGACACTGGCTAGGCCAACCAGGACCTTAATGTACTTCTTCTTGAGCCACTCCTTTGTTGCCTTGGCCATGTGTTTTGGGTCATTGTCATGCTGGAATACCCATCCGTGACCCATTTTCAATTCCCTGACAGGGAAGGAGGTTCACACCCAAGATTTGACGGTACATGGCCCTGTCCACCGTCCCTTTGATGCGGTGAAGTTGTCCTGTCCCCTTAGCAGAAAACCCCCCGCAAAGCATAATATATCTATCTCCCTGTTTGATGGTGGAGATGGTATTCTTGGGGTCATAGGCAGCATTCCTCCATTCCTCCTCCTCCAAACAGGGCGAGTTGAGTTGATGTCAGAGCTTGATTTTGGTGTCATGTGACCACAACACTTTCACCCAGTTCTCCTCTGAATCAGTCAGATGTTCATTAGCAAGCTTCAGGCAGGCCTGTACATGTGCTTTCTTGAGCAGGGGGACCTTGCGGGTGCTGTAGGATTTCAGTGCTTTACGGGGTAGTGTATTACCAATTGTTTTCTTGGTGACTATGGTCCCAGCTGCCTTGAGATCATTTACAAGGTACTACCATGTAGTTCTGGGATGATTCCTCACCGCTCTCATGATCATTGAAACTCCACGAGGTGAGATCTTGCCTGGAGCCCCAGACCGAGGGAGATTGACAGTTACAGTATTTTGTGTTTCTTCCATTTGCGAATAATCGCACCAACTGTTGTCATCCTCTCACCAAGCTGCTTGGCGATGGTCTTGTAGCCCATTCCAGCCTTATGTAGGTCTACAATCTTGTCCCTGATATACTTGGACAGCTTTTTGGTCTTGGCCATGGTGGAGAGATTGGAATCTGATTGATTGCTTCTGTGGACAGGTGTCTTTTATACAGGTATCAAGCTGAGATTAGGAGCACTCCCTTTAAGAGAGTGCTCCTAATCTCAGCTCGTTACCTGTATAGAAGACACCTGGGAGTCATAAATATTGCTGATTGATAGGTGATCAAATACTTATTTCACTCATTAAAATGCAAATCAATTTATTACTTTTTTGAAATGCGTTTTTCTGGATATTTTTGTTGTTATTCTGTCTCTCACTGTTAAAATAAACCTACCATTAAAATTATAGACTGATCATTTCTTTGTCAGTGGGCAAACATACAAAATCAGCAGGGGTTCTAATACTTTTTTCCCTCACTGTACCCTGACAGTAAATCCTGTCCCAGCACTACAGAGGCATTTTGAGGGAGACAGTGGTAAACACTTATCATCCTCCACCAGCTCTTCGCAACACTCACTATACATTTACTGTTGTCCAATCTTAAAGACAATGAGTGGAGCCTCTGCTCTACTCACAGAGCCCAGTATTGACGTGGTTCCAGGCCCAGTTCCTAGGAGGATTCTTTATTGCAGCAGACCCTGTGCCCGGCTGCAGAGTCTCCATCATTGGCTACCACCGCTCCACACCCAACTGGCTGCTCTTCCTTCTTGACACTCTCTACTGCATAATTTCAAGGGCTAACTGTGACACACACTCTGTTCCAAAACTGCAAGGTTCATTTTGTATTAACACAGTTCACTGCATAACCAGAGGGTTAATTTAGACAGGTACCCTTCATTCCCCTGTTCTTTCGATACACTAGGAATACACTATTTCAGTACACTCTTGGTTCCTCTTCCCCTAATTAACTCCGATCTGCTTAAACAGTAACGTAGTTTACAGAATAAATAATTTTTACAGTCCTCTCTCATAGGCATCACTGGTAATGTGGCATATACGCATCCTTGGATATTTACCTTCTTACATGCAATTACATATTATTAGCTTGTTGGCTGTGCTGGGCTATTTAACAGTGGTGCTGTCCATACCTTATCAAAGAACAGAGTATATAGATAATATCCATGATCTGTTTCCTGGAATCCACAACAGGGTCCCACTGAGGGGGGTGCAAATTTTCTGTAAAGTGATTACATTCTTAGACACAGGTCTTTTCTGCTTCCCATTCACATCTGGTCTTCTGATGCATATTTCAATTCAGAACAGGAAGTCAGTCATGCAGGGGAAGACACACCACAACCTAAAACATTAACTCCAGCAGCACCAGCCTTTAGCTCTGTCCTAAAGTAGAACTATGGGCAAAACTTATTTTTTTTTTCATTTTGGATAGAATAAGGGAGGGTTATAACCCCTGTCAAATTTTTTTCGCCATCTGAGTCCCATTGGGGAGATTTCCCTCCACTTCCTGTCCCATAGCCAAACAGGAAGTGAGAGGAAATCCCTGCAAATTAAGGGAATTTCTTGGGGACTCCCAGGTCACCAGAACTAGTGTCCCCATTGGAAGATTTCCCCTCTATTACTTTTCTGGGGTCAACCCAAAATGTTGGATTTTCTTTTACTTTTATTTTCAATGAAAATGGTAAGCAGGACAAATAAAGAGGGCGAATCTCCATAACAGGGGCACAGACAGCAATAAAAACTGGCAGGGGTCCTAATCCCTCCCCATTCTATCCAAAACAAAAAAAATAAGTACTTTAACAATACAGATAATTACATAAAGTAAAGTAGACACCTGCCTACACACTGCTGTTTTTTAATGTCTAATTAGCAGGTTGGCAGTAGGTTCAAACTGTGCTGCTTATCTGCAGAGGTGGAAAGGAATTTGGATGTGCAGTTTAGCTGGGATGTGATGATCCTAGGACTGGTTGAACAGAGTGATTGTAAACCCATATTATTTGTTTTTTTAGTAACAAATGTGTCATACTTACCTGCTCTGCTCAAAGGTTTTGCACAGATCAGCCCCAATCCTCCTCTTTTTGGGTCCTTCGCAGGTGCTCTCTGCTCCTCGCCCTGCTGAGTGCCCACCATAGCAAGTGGTTTGCTATGGGAGCACTCATGCTCTGCCCCACTCCCCCCTCCCTCCTCACTGACTGTGATTGACAGCTGCAGGAGCCTATGAAGAGGGAGAGAGAGAGGGGAGAGCTACTGCTTTCATGCACAGCTCTGGATCGAGATAAGGCTCAGGTAAGTATAAGGGGGGCTGTGGGGAAGCTGCTCTTGGAAATATATTTTTTACCTTAATTCACAAAATGTATTAAGATAAAAAGAGAGTTCATATAACTGTATTTCAATGTTGTCTTCAGCTGTTTGAGTTCAACTTTAAAAGAACCCCCGCTTTAGTAAGGGAGGATGATGGAATTATGGGTTTTCATTACAAAGGGCTTAAAGAAAAGATAACACTTTACACTGATGATATGTTATTTTTTCTTGGGGACACGGAAAACTCTCTACTATGACTGATGGATGTTATATCTACCTTCGAGGCCCATTCTGACTTAACGATAAATTGGGCAAAGTCGGCTCTTCTTTCTCTTGATGCTGAGGTCTCCCCGCTGCTGTAGACATTTTGTCCTGTTCCTGTGGTTCAGTCCTTCAAATATTTTGGAATCCACATGTCTCCTAATATTACCGATTGATGCAAATTTAATATATTGCCATTGTCACATGGATTTAATGCCTGAATAGCTGTGTGGAACAAGCTATGGTTATCATTAATTGGGAGGGCCAATCTTATAAAAATGGTGCTCATGCCGCAACTTCTTTACTTACTGCACAATGTTCCTGCAGTAATACCTCTGTACATCTTTAGACTAGTTAACACACTGTTCAGATCCCTGCTCTGGAGGAACAAGGCCCCAAGGATTAGACTCAAACAGCTTCAAAGGCCCAAAGATAGAGGGGAGGGGGTGGCGTTACCCAATACGTGGCTTTATTATCTGGCCTCCCAGCTACAACACCTTATTGGGGCGTTTAATAGTGAACCGCCTGCCAGCGTGTCCCTCTCCCTATCGTCGCACTCCATCATGAGACATCATATAGGGGAAAGACATTCCAGGAGCCCTGGACTCTGCGAACTGCAACTTATCGAATCAAACGTTTCCCACCTATTCCTTGATGATAAAAAATTGGGCAAAGTTAGGGTGTTGCAGGACATTACAGACTTCACAGATTATAGCCTGATATGGCGGAACCCTGGGTATGGAGAGCTGCCGAGGCTTGAATGTGCAGCCCACTGGAGACAGTAGGGTGTTACTCACTTGTCCCAAATCTTCAGTAATGGTGCACTTTGCTCCTTTGAGGACCTGAGTGCTGAATTTTATCTCCCACCCGCTATGATTTTTCATTATCTTCAGCCCGGGCATGCAATCCGTGCCCAGGGTTTGGCTATGGATTGGTCCCTATGCCCCACACCTGTGTTCAGATACATCCAGGCGGTGGCGGACATTGAGGGATTTATCTCAGTATGTTGTGGTATGCTCCTGCCCTCATACTTGGAGGGGTACCCCAGCAAAGATAAGGAAAAATGGGAGAGTGATATGGGACCTCTGGAGGAGGAACTGTGGGAGAATGCACTTGAGGCTGTCCTCCACAGCTCCTTAAACACTGCCCAAAGCTGTCCCAACCTTACATTATATTTGGGGTCCATTACACTCCCCTAAGACTACACCGAATGGTCCCCCTGAGTGTGTGCGATGTAAGGCAGTGGGAGGTGACCTTATACACCTCTTGTGGAGATGCCCCAAGTTGCATCGCTACTGGAAGACAGTATTAGACACTATTAACTCGATATTCCAGGTATTTGTACCCCTAGAACCTACTAGATGCATATTGGGTATCTTAGATGACCTTGAAACTACTGAGCACCAGCAAGTAGCAATTAACAGAGCCCTATTTCAGGCTCGCAAACTTATTTTGCAATTATAGAAGGCAGACAGAGCACTTACATGCAAGGAGTGGGTATGCAACATGGGATATACCTTAAAATTGGAAAAAGTTATCTTCCAACATAGATGAAGTCTGCATAAGTTTGACCGCCTGTGGGGTGACTGGCTAGCAGTACCAGGTTTTGCTCCTACTGAACTGGTGATGGAGAGACTATTAGGTTGAACTGTTTAATATGGCACTGATGTTGAGGCAGGGTGTATGTTTATAGCCCTGTGTTTGACATATCTCTCACTGAGGGACATATCAGTCTCAATACTTAGTGTTAAACTTTGCAATCTATCACGCTATGTCTTACCCTATGGCATGATAATTACTTTGTAACTACTGAGTCTGAAGACCTTTTGATGGCTGTACTGATTCTATGTTATTTACTAAGATGTATGTCTGTTGGAATTTAATAAAACCTATTCCTGATTTTTAAAAAAAGTACAGTTTTTTAAAATCAAAAATGGTTCTCTGCAATCCTGCCTTATGGAAACATTGATCTTTCCAAGAGTAAGAATTCTTCTTCCTCATTTTTTCATAAACATGACAACCTTTTAGACAATTTTAGAACAGAATGTTTAGTCCTGGTTCTGTACTCTCATTACACATGCACCATCTGTTATTTAATTCCTTCCGTCTCTGAGATATTTGCATGATTTAACTTGTTTTCCTTTCCTTATATAACACCATGCTAAATACATTTCTGGTTTGCCCACTACTCCACTTTATGACTACAACAGCAAATTGTCATCTGCTAGACAATTAACATTAAAAACATTCTCCAATAAGATAGGATTTTAATAGTGCAGTGCATATAATATCTGAGCTGATCTGCACTGCTTATTTGTTTCCTGAGATACACATGAATGCTGTCATTGCTGATCCCATTTTGAAAATGCTAGTTGCCTTGCTATGGTTTTGATCCTCTGGGTTTAATAATATTTAAGTTGCTAATTTGGGGAATTGCTGATTGGGCAATTGATTTAAAAAAATAGTGGACGCTGGAGTTCTTCTATCAGTAAAAATACAATTTCATACACTCACAATTAAAGTGAGCTAATTGATTAGTTGAAAATAGGGATGAGCTTCGGATTCAGGTCTAGCTGAAAAGTCTAGCTGAGAATCACAACTTCAGTAAAACAGTAAAGCAAACGTCTGTGTTTATTCACCCAGGAGGCACAGGTGGTCCATTCACCCGTGTGCACCCAGTCTGTTCAGTTCAATGACAGGCTGATAGCTGCACAGATCTTCACTGATCTTCAAGTACATCTCTGCCTGCACATCCATGTGGGACTAATGCAGGCTCTGAATGCAGACAGACTGCACAAATGTATAAAGACCAGTGAAGATCTGTGCAGTCTGGCCTTGATTTAAACAGGCTGGCTGCATGCAGCTGAACAGACCACCTGTGCCTTCCAAGCTCATAAACATGGTTTTCTGTATAGGTGTACTGATAGATGCACCCAATATGAATGAGTCCATAGACAGCATCCTGTACAGTGAGGTCCAGAGTAGCTTTTGCAAGACAGGTGACAGGTGAACAGCTGGAGAGATTCAAGGCCCAAAGACAAAGGGCCACCCCATTGGAACTGGAGAACTGTGGCAGCAAACAGGGATTCGCCTCAGCTTCCGACTCTTCCAGGGATGCTGCTTGCTGTTGGCTACTGCCTGTTTGCCTGAACACCGGTTGTCCAGCTACTTTGGCCTCATTGGGTGTGGCCTCTCTGAGCTGTGAGGGACAGAAGCTGAAGAATCTATCCTTCCTGAGTGTCTCCATCTGCTTATATAGATATTGCAGCATGCATGTCCTCTCGCCGGCCACTTTGTCCACTGGATCGTCGAGAGGGTATGTGCGCTGTGATCTCTTAAGCAGATGGCGACCTTTCTTTTCTGGGATGATAATGTTTAAGGCCCTCTTGTGGAAGATTGATTATTATTTCTGCAACTTCAGCTTTCTTTTTTAAAGAAAGCATAGTTGAGCTGCAATGATGTTGCTCGTGTATGGTTCCTCCTGTGCTGCACCCTAGTTGATGCCCTGCAGAATTTGTTCTTTTTTGGGGAGCCCTTACACCCCATGTTAACATTTGAAATCTTGTTAATGGTCCCTAAACTGCAGTATAGCTATATCATCACCCTACTCTTGAGGAAGCAAAATATGAGAAACATGTTGACTGAGGCCATATACACCAAGTGATCAGTAACTAGTTGTGTTGATTCCAGACATACAAATCCAGAGATATGATTTAACCACCATGGTGCTTTTGACAGACTGGTCCTTAGTATAGTCTATTTATGGGTGCTTTGTCTTTATGCACTAAAAGATGATGGTTTTAATGTCTCTGCTGATTTCCGTCATCCAATCATATGCAAGCAAAAATGCTATTTTTCTATTTTCCTTGCACCTGATTGAGTATTCTTTGCAAAGTGAAGCTTGGCCACATTTACTAAGAGGAAGATGAGCGCACCTGCACTTATAGAGTCAAAGTGCACTTGCAAAGTACACTGTTTATCTGTAGTAAATCCACCCAGTGTCTCTTTAACCCTAGTCTCATGGACACTTTGGGGTTGATTTACTAAAGGCAAATAGACGGTGCACTTTGCAAGTAATGTTGCACTCTGCAAGAGAATTTTCACCAGAGCATAGTAAATGAGGTGAAGCTTTACTTTGCAAAGAATACTCAATCACATGCAAGGAAAATATAATAACAGCATTTTTGTTTGCGCGTGATTGGAAGTCATCAGGGTTTCCCCTCATTTACTAAGCTCTGAAGCAAATTCCCTTGCAGACTGCAACATTATTTGCAGAGTGCACCGTCTATTTGCCTTCAGTAAATCAACCCCATTGTGTTTAGCTATATCTACAGTCCTTTCCTCAACAATCCTTGACTGCAGACTCCTGCTTTATTAACCTTCCTGTCGGTATTTCCGAGTGTGGCTCGGGGTGAATATTCTGTACCAAGAGCGGTAACCCCGAGCCACACTCAGGATTGCATCGCTGGATCCAGGCAGTGTTACTCTCTATGTCCCCTGGATCCAGCGATGTTCCCCCGCTGTGTCAGCGGGCTGTGTCTTCCGCCCGATGCCTCTGTGTGCCGGGCTCCGTTCCCTGCGAGCGTCGCACAGGGGCGGAGCCTGTCGGCAAATTCAAACATACAGTACACTGTAATCTGTAAGATTACATTGCTGTATGAAATCATTTCACATCCCCTTTGTCCCTAGTGGTTTGCCCAGTGACCTGCATGCACTTTTATATCACATATGTCATTCTTTCTGCCTGGAAACTTGAGAATGTCCATGGCAACCAAAAAGCGTCCCTTTACGTCAAAAGTGGTTTTTGACCAGCTAGAAAACACCGATAGTAAATAAGAATTATTTGCAGAATTGAGTGATACTGATTTTTGGGGAAATTTATCATCAGACACTGAAAGTGACGACAGTGACAATTCTGCAAATGAGCACATTTCAGTGTTTTTGATTTAATTACATTATTGAATACATTTTTATTACTATTATATTATTATTTTTGATAATTATTTATAGTTATTTATTATATTATAATTTATGGTTTCTTGTTTCAAACTTTATCATACCCGGGATGTCTACTAGACTCTTGTTTGGACAGATTTAAGTGAGTTATTCCTAAGAATTACAGGCCTACAATATAAAACGCCAAATTTCCATGCAAAATAATGTACCGCTTTCAGCACCAAAAATCTGAAATAACCATAACGCCAGGGAGGTTAAGTGCACTTTGATAGCGTATTGATCTGGCAAAGGGCAGGACAAGGTTCCTCCCTATGTAGGAAGTTAGTGATAACATACTTAAAACCATCACTGAAAAGACCATACTCTAGGAGGGAATTTTCACGCAACATATAATTGCTTTATAGATCAATAAATAGAACAATGTACATATTGGATAGGAGGGTAGAATATCAAACACATTTGTTGCTTTCAAACATTACTCTCAGTTTTTATATGCACAATACGCTCTACAAGGAATTAATAACATTTTAAAAACCTAAGCCAGAATCTATAATTTAAAAAAATGTGCAATTCCATTAACAATCTGTTCTTTATTCCTATTGATTTTGGACTGCATTGTAAAGTTTGGTATATTCATTAGCAATAGCTACGTGTTGGCTTATTCTTTAAAGGAGAAGTACAGCCAAAGCGTTTTTGGATGTACTTCTTCTGTGGATCACTGGAGTACAGTTTGTTCTGCACTCCTGTGACCCAGTTTCAGCTGACAATGGGCTGAAGTCCGCTGATGATGGACGGCACAGACCCGGTCCAGGTTCAGGCAAGATCCCGACAATGAAGTCAGGATCCGCCCCATGCCTGAACCGGTACCCGGCTCAGGCTTTCAGCGAGCCGCTGAGAGCCTAAGCCAGCTGCCCCCGCCTCCTCCCCAGCCCAGCACTCCAGCGAGCGAGGGGAAGCAAAAAGCGGTGACTAACAGTCACTAGCTCTCTACTCAGGGAGCTCTGAGAATCAAGCAATCTGTGGTGTTTGATTGCTTGGTTCTCAGTGTTAGAGCTGGCAGGGGAAAGATGCAGCATCAGGCTGATGCATCCACCTAGATAAGTATGATACAGGGAAAAATGTACTTCTCTTTTAAAGCATTTCACAGTGCGATGCTGAATTGCTTGAGGCAGTAACCATTATCAACCAATCAGATTTAATTTTATTGAAGGCAGACCACTGATAGAAGAATTTTGATTATGGTTTTCGAACACCCTGGACTTGCTGAGCAGCTGTTGCTGTGAACTTTGCCATTTCTCTTGATTGCCATTGGCATTGATAAAATTCCTTATGTAATTACTACAGATTTTTAAGATATACTGTACAGTGCATTCATAAAATATTCAGATCCCCTTCACTTTTTTCAATTTTGTTATGTTGCAGCCTGATACTAAAGATGTTTAACCACTTCTCGCCCGCCGTGTAGCAGAATGACGGTCGGAAAGTGGTTGAATTATCCTGACTGGGCGATTGGTATAATTTGATCAGGATTTTTGCTGGCGTGTGGTCAGTACTAGAGAAGTACATTGGTAAATAAAAGGGACTCATTGCAGATGCAGACCTAAGAAGAGCAGTTCTGAATTCAAGGCCAAATCCTTCCAAGATTTCAGAGTTAAGCTGCCTATGGATGGTGTAAGCAAGTGACCATACTGGCTAGACAGACTGTGTCTAAGAAGATTGCATGGGTTACCAGTGATGGTCATCCTGGTCATCCAACAACGGGGAAGAGAATCGAGGAGAGTTGGATCATTTGGCTTGGCCATTTGTAAATAAAGCTGGCTTGACCGCTCTTATCAAGGGGTCGCATATTATCTGCTAAGCGCGGCTTATTGATTTTGGTTGGTGTCACCCATTCTTACTTATTTCTTGCTTCCTTCATGGCATATGAGACTTCTCATTTTGATAAACTCCTATGTGATTGCAGAAACACCTGGAATACCTCAGTGGACATTCAATTGTCATTTACATTTATTGATTTATTTGTATTTTTGCACATGCTTATCACATGTTTTGAATTTTAGTGCTGCACTATTTTGTTATAATAGTTTATTTTTATCAATTAATAAAATGGGTAAAATCAAGTAAGTGAACAGAAGAGAAATCCAAATCAAATTAATATTTGGTGCGACCACCCTTTGACTTTGAAACAACATCAGTTCTTCTAGGTACATTTGCACACTGTTTTTGAAGGAAATCGGCAAGTCAGTTGTTCCAAACATCCTGGAAAACTAGCTACAGACCTTCTGTGGATGTAGACTGCCTCAATTTCTTCTCTCTTCATATAATCCCTGACAAACTCAATGATGTTGAGATCATGGATCTGTGTGGCCAAATCATTGCTTCCAGGACTCCTTGTTCTTCCTTACACTGAAGATAGTTCTTAATGGCATTGGCTGCATGTTTGGGGTTGTTGTCTGACTGCAGAATAAACTTGGGGCCAATCAAACATCTCTCTTATGGTATGGCATGATGGATAAGTGTCTGTCTGTATTTCTCAGCATTGAGGACACCATCAATCCTGACCAAATCTCCAACTCCATTTGCAGAAATGCAGCCCCAAGCTTGCAAGGAACCTCCACCATGCTTCACTGTTGCCAGCAGATGCTTATTATTGTACTGCTCTCCAGTCCTTCAGAAACAAGCTGCCTCCTCCTACAGCCAAATATTTAACATTTTGACTCATCAGTCCAGAGCACCTGCTGCCATTTTTCTGCATCCCAATTCCTATGTTTTTGTGCATTCTGCCCAGAATTCTCCAGTCAGTAGATGGGTGTACCTGGGTACCACTGGTTTTTGCAGTTCTGTGCTAATGGCATTGCTGGACATCCTCTGTTGTCGAAGAGAAGTATGCATATCGTGTCTTTCATCTGCTGCATTAAGTTTATTTGGCTGGACAGTGCATCTATGGTCTCCAATGTTGCCCGTTTCTTTGTGCTTCCTCAAAAAAGCTTGAACAGCACATCTTGAAACCCCAGTCTGTTTTGAAATCTTTGCTTGGGAGACACCTTGCTGATGCAGTATAAATACCTTGTGTGCTCAGTCTTGACATGGTGTAATGACCTGAGACATGATACTGTCTTCCACACCCTCGCCCTAGTAGCAGAGTTTGGCTGTTCCTCATCCAGTTTTAGACCTCCTATATAGCTAATTCTGTTTCATTTAATCACTGTGTTTCAATCTACATATGAAATTGATGATCATTAGCACCTGCATGGTATAATTGGTTAATCATACAACTGACTCTAATCATACAAAATCCATGACTGTGCAAGTGTACAAAGTGTGCAAGTTTAAGAACTGATGCCGGTATGAAGCCAAAATATACCAAAATATTGATTTGATTAATATTTTTCTGTTAGCTCACTTTGCATTTTGTAAATTGATAAAAATTAACAATTATAATAAATATTATTGAAAGCATTCTTACTTTACAGCATTTCTTCACATCTGCCTAAAAGTTTTACACAGTACTGTATAATAATGACTCAGAACTGTATATCCATTACATCAATCGAAAAAGAAGTCGGCAGGTTGATAAGCATTGAGCATGAAGTACTGATTCTGCGGTTGATTTAATTAAGGCAAATAGAATGTGCACTTTGCAAGTGCAATTGCTCCAAAATTTTGTAAATGAGGAAAAGCTTCACTTTGCAAAGAGTACCCAATCACGTGCAAGGAAAATAAAAAAAAATGAATTTTTGCTTGCACATGATTGGATGACGGAAGTCAGCAGAGCTTCTGCTCATTTACTAAGCTCTGGAGTAACTGCTCTTGCAGAGTGCAATTGCACTTTGAAAAGTGCACAGTCAATGTGCCTTTAGTAAATCAACCCCATTGTATTCCTTTGAATATTCATATGAAGACAGAAATCTCCCATATGTCAGACAATCCCCCTTTCCCTAGAAGGTAACCTGCCCCAGAAGGCATGACAGCCAGTGTACTGTAACTTTAAGACTAGTATCATATCACATCATCATGAAACTGAGTGTGCTAGGGAAACTGCAGCTCCATTCCTTTGTAAGCAATAACCACTTACTTATATCCTAAAAAAGACAAAGGAATATTCATAAAGCACACAATACAGTAATTCACATTTTTTTCCAAAAAACAAACAAAAAAAATGCTGACTAATGATAGTAAAATCTTTAACCACTTAAGGACCGGAAGGATTTCCCACCTTAGGACCAGAGCACTTTTTGCGATTCGGCACTGCGTCGCTTTAACTGACAATTGTGTGGTCGTGCGACGTTGTACCCTAACTAAATTTGCGTCCTTTGTTTTTCACAAATAGAGCTTTCTTTTGGTGTTATTTGATTACCTCTGCGCTATTTCTGATCACCTCTATAAACAAAAAAAGAGCGACAATTTTGCAAAAAAAAAAACAATATTTCTTACTTTTTGCTATAATACATATCCAAAAAAAAAAATAAAAAATAAAAAACAAATGTATTAATCGGTTTTGGCCGATATATATTCTTTCTCATATTTTTGGTAAAAAAAATTGCAATCTGCGTTTATTGATTGGTTTGCGCAAAAGTTGCCGCGTTTACAAACCATGAGAATTCATTTCTGGCGTTTTGACCTAATATAATGTTACAAAATTTTGCACAATTTTATTAAATCCATTTTGTATGCCTTTTAATTCACAACCTGGTACAAGCTAGCCAACAGGATATTGTTCACGTGTCTGTGCATTTTTTATCCTAATCTATGCACAAAACAGAAACATAACAGGCACAATATAGCGTGGGATTAAACATCTGGGTTTTCATCCTTCCTGCCAGACTTTTTTTTAAAAGATAAATCTCCCAGGCTTGCATGGGATTGAAGTCATGCTTGTAAATATGCCCTGAGAAGCCTATTCGTGGTGCAGAAGGATCCCGGACACAAAGAACAGTTGAAGCCTTTTGGTTCGTGCACAGGAGGGAACTGGCCAGTCTTCAGTGAGAAAAAGACAGTTTGGGTCAAAACACTATGATATGGAAGCTGTATCATGAATCTTTTAAGAGATCTTGGTTTTCTAGGAAAAAGGCTATCTCTGTCCAGCTTGTACATTTTTCATAGGCTTGCTGATGTTACTTGGTTGGGATCATAAAAAATGAAGGTCACTCTTGTACAGTATTGTAGGATGCTTGCAAGGGCTGCACAAATGGAATATATATATATATATATATATATATATATATATAAATCTATATTCCCACGCTGGGAGTTAGATATCCAGGAGTGGGAAACTGCTAGAACCAGCATCACTCACATGGCCAGGGCTTGTGTAAACAGTAAACCAATAGTAACTGAATTATTTATGGTAGACAAGACCTTATGTATTACTTGAGAACAGTACTAAATCAAGATGCCTGGTGAGATCTTAGCCTGTTCTGTAATTATCCTGCGCAAAAAGAGAACTGCAGAGATATTTCCTGTATCTTATGATTTTATAATAATATTTTCATTTAAGTTCATTTAAGGGTATTGACAGGGTAAGTAAAAAATTAAAGCAGAATTCCAGAAAAGCAAATATTGACTAAATACAAAAAGATCCATAAGTTCCACTCGGCTGGATGCCTGTTATTGAGTATATTCATGCGCAATTGCTAGCACTTTCTGGTAAGCGTTTAGTGTATCTGGTGGCGGATTCTCACGAATTGATTGGTAATTGTCACTGGTTAACATATATGATGTTATGAACACTGGACACTTGCCTGTAATTATTCATTCTTCAATCAAAGTTTGCTCTTCAAGCACAGACACTTTATTGCCAGTTTGGAAAGTTTACTATATAAAGCACGGACACTTTTGTGGACACTGAGCACTATTAATAATCATTGCATAATTTATTTTTTTTGCACTTATTGTCTGGAAACAGATTAGGAAAATGTATTGTTTACATAATATTTGTGCACCTTAAATATTTATTATTTTATATGAACCCAGTCACTACGTGGTTTTTGATATTTAAATTTTGGATTCACTTTATAAGCGCTGCACTATTTTTAGCATAGCTGTATACAATTAGTCAAATTGGAGTGGCAGTAGCTGTTATATATTTTTTACCAGGAGCGCAGTATTTTACCTTGTTTTTACTGGTTACAATAGCATGTTACTGTTACCATAATCACTGCCTGCAAGGGATTTGCAAGAGGGGATTGTGTTTTCTTTATGTAGTTGATAACACATTCCCTTGTTGGGGAAAGAGCACTCCACAACATGAAAAGGGCCCTGACAGTAGCAGGACTGTATTTAATGCCCCCGATAGCTGGTGGTTAGACAGGGAAAGTAGTAAGGCTGTGCTGCTGGTATTGTTGTCTTGTTACTTACATTACCTCTGTTAATTTTGTCCAAACGTTGTTCCTTCACACTGGCTTAGTTCTGGTTGGGTCATTTCACAGGTGGCTATGGGAAATTTGGGTAATTGGATAATTGGTGTAACATATCAAAAACTGTTATTCTCCTTGTGTAACCCAGCCTTGGATCCAGGTACAGGGGCAGGTCATCACTGGTGCAGGGCAGGAGGACCCAACACGTCAAACAACTCCTCCGGGGGTAGCACCACATATAGCAAAAATACAAAACAGGGGCTTAATGTCCATTAACAGAAAATATTACAAATTGGGAACAGCTGACATTTTTTGTTGATGGACTTTTAATAAATTATATGTATGTAAAATGGGTTGGTATACTATATAAGCAACCATGGTCAAATTTGCTTGTAAATGGCATGCTGTCATGCCCTGTCATCTATCTCCACAGCTATTTTAACTTTAGGTGAAAAGACGGAATATCTTTTCAGCTTTCAGCATTGTTGCATTTTGAATGACAATTGCGCGGTCGTGAGACATTGTACCTAAACAAGATTTTTTCATTTTTTCCCCACAAATAGAGCTTTCTTTTTGTGGTATTTGATCACCTCTGGGGTTTTTATTTTTTGCGCTACAAATAAAAAAATACAGAAAATTTTGAAAAATGTAATTATTTTTCTTTTTTCCCTCACAAAACTTTGTAAATATGTGCATTTTTTCCTTCACTGATGGGCACTGATGAGGCTGCACTGACGGGCACTGATAAGGCAGTACTGATTGGCACTGATGAGGCAGCACTGATGAGGTGGCACTTATATGCAGCACTGATGGGCACTGATAGGCGGCACTGATAAGCAGCACTGATGGGCACTGATTTGTGGCACTGATATGCAGTGCTGATGGGCACTGATAAGCAGAGTTGATGGGCACTCATAGGTGGCACTGATAGG
The DNA here is from genome assembly GCA_018402905.1 of Glandirana rugosa. Taxonomy (NCBI): domain Eukaryota; kingdom Metazoa; phylum Chordata; class Amphibia; order Anura; family Ranidae; genus Glandirana; species Glandirana rugosa. The sequence continues at coordinate 119,533 of BLSH010075908.1, read as the reverse complement.
TGGCACTGATGGCCACTGATAGGTAACACTGGGCACTGATGGGTGGCATTGATAGGTGGCACTAATGGGCACTGATATATGGCACTGATGGGCACTGATAGGCAGCACTGTTAGGCAGCAGCTATATGGATGGCACTGGCAGGCATCACCGATGGGCACAGTGCCATCCCTATTGGGCATTGTGTGCCCCTTACCTGATGGTCCCTGGGTGGCATTCCTGGTGGTCCCTGGGTGGCATTCCTGGGGGTCCCTGGGTGGCATCCCTGGTGGTCTAGGGTGGCGATCCTAGGGGGGGCTGCGCTGCTAAACAATCAACGCAGACCCCTCCTGTCAGCAGAGCCGCTGATCGGCTCACCTCTACTCATGTCTGCAGACGCGAGTAGAGGAAAAGCCAATAAACAGCTCTTCTTGTTTACACTGTGACCAGCCGTGATTGGTCACGGCTGATCACATGGTAAAGAGCTTCTGACAGAAGCTCTTTACCTAAATCGGAGATGCGGTGTGTCAGACTGACACACCACATCACCGATCGCTACGCTGCGCGGCCCTGCACGTGCGGGCTGGCTTCTTATCCCGCTGGACATCATATGATGCCCAGTCAGGATAACTGAACCACTTCCCGCCATCATTCTGCATACAGTGGTATGGAAATGGCTAAAAGAGGCTATGAATATAATAGATGTCTTTGGAGGTTTCTCCGGGCTGAAGATAAATTTGCAGAAATCTGTGCTGATGCCATTACGGAAGGATATACAGATATACAGATAAAGGATGGGATAGATTCCCCACTCAGAGTAGTGGATGATTCAGGGAATCTTTATCACCCTACACTCAGAAGATGCATTGGAAGCTAATGTACACTCCTTAATGGAACAAATAAAATATAAGCTGAAGATAGGGTCTAAGATGCCATTATCAGGAAATGGGAATAATAAATTTGATTAAATCCATAATATTGCTTAAATGCTTGTATGCATTTTCACATTCACCAGTAATAGTACCCAAATCAATATTTTAAGAAACTGAACTCCCATTTCACAAGATTCATGTGGACTAACGGCAGATGTACGTTAAAACTAACAACGATCCAACGACCTAAAGATAAGGCAGGAGTAGCTCTGCCGGATGTATATCTGTATTACTGTGGGTGTCTCAAGAGCAGAGAGAAGGGGTTGAGAGGTATCTGTTGAAGATGCTGGAAGTAGATGAGCTTTTGGTGGGATTGGAGGCACAGGCAGCAAGATTACCTAGAGTAAAAATCCCCATATTAACCTTGGCAGGATCAGTATGGAGGGAAACACAGAAAGCAATGGGCTTTACTGACATCCCCTTGGAAGAAGGGGCAGCCGGTCAATAAGGGGCGCTTGGGCGCCGCCTCCCCGCTGGATAAGAAAAAAAAAAAAGTAATTGGTCAGCCATTAAAGACTATGGATGTGCGCTAAACAGGCGCACATTCATAGTCTGATTGGCTGCCCTGAGCCTGTGGCTTAGTGTGATTGGTTGGCATGGATGCGGTGGGCGGGGGCGGGTCACTGTGGCGGCAGGCGTGACTCCCGTTCCCATGTAGACCCTGACCGGTGACCGCATGAAGCACGACGAGCGTCAGACTGATGGGGACAGGCTCCAGCCCGCTCTCTGCAAGCTGATCTCTGCACACTCCTGCCTGCCTGCCTATTAGATGGGGTAACTGCGGGACTTGTCCTGACTTTGGGGGGGTCTCTGCAATGTACCCCACCTGCGTTACTGGCTGCAAAGTACCCCACCTGTGATATTGGCTGCAATTTACTCCACCTGTGATATTGGCTGCAAAGTACCCCCACCTGTGATATTGGCTGCAATTTGCTCCACCTGTGATATTGGCTGCAAAGTACCCCCACCTGTGATATTGGCTGCAAAGTACCCCCATCTGTGAAATTGGCTGCAATTTACCTCACCTGTGATATTAGCTGCAATTTACCCCACCTGTGATATTGGCTGCAATTTACCCCACCTGTGATATTGGCTGCAAAGTACCCCCACCTGTGATATTGGCTGCAAAGTACCCCCACCTGTGAAATTGGCTGCAAAGTACCCCACCTGTGATATTGGCTGCAATTTACTCCACCTGTGATATTGGCTGCAATTTACCCCCACCTGTCATACTGGCTGCAATTTACCCCACCTGTGATATTGACTGCAATTTACCCCACCTGTGATTCTGGCTGCTATATACCCCACCTGTGATGCTGGGGCTCTATACTGTGTCCTGTGATACTGGCTGCTATATACCCCACCTGTGATGCTGAGCTGTATACTGTGTCCTGTGATGCTGAGCTGTATACTGTGTCCTGTTATGCTGAGCTGTGTACTCCTGACACAATATGTGGAATACAGGGGACAAAGTGCGTGGATTCTATAAGGGGTGGGGCTTATTCGAAGTAGGAGGGGTAAAAAAGAAAGGGCGGGGCCTGGCACCACCCCATCCTAAAACTTCACTAGCCCCCACTGTTTGGAAGTCCCAATCTGGAATAACTCAAATTACTTGACAGTTTCGTGCCCCTAGCGTCTGTCGCTGTCGATCGGCAGTAGAACGGTACGTACGTAATACCCCGTGAGACGCGGCCCGCTTCAGTGACGCTTGTGGGGTATTACAAGTGTGAAGCTACTTGCCCACTTGCGCCTGGGTAGGGATTCACACTTATTTCACATCAATAGTCAGGGAATCCCGGAATTCCAGAGTTATGAGGTTATTCTCCTATGGATCTATAGAATCCCAAGACTGATGGATCACCACGAACATATCGCACCGTTTCGACATTTATAGATATTTTTAAATATACCCTCTATAATATGACAAATGTGTCTATAAGTTTACTTATATTTCAAGAAAATAATATATTGACATGGTTACACAAATATGGAAAGACAAAGGTCTTTGGCGTCAGGTATTTAAATTAATTGACAAGTTTTAAACTCAATAAGGTCTAACCCTGAAGGTTTGTCACCCCCGATCACTTCAAAATCCTACCCCACCACGGTCCGGGGCGGGAAAGAAAAAATGGGGAGGATGAAGCTTATT
>BLSH010075908.1:103538-116465 GCA_018402905.1 Glandirana rugosa | reverse complement strand
GGGGGTGTTCGGCCTATCCCTATTCACACTTAGTCCAGGCTAAGGTAGCTAGAAATGCATTGAGAGTTAGGGTCAAATGGCAGACCATTATTCCAAATATGACAGCAAAAATGGGAAGGGATTTGTTCCATGCATTTGATAGTCTCACCAGCAGCTAATAACAGATTAATAAGATACACAATAAACCGCGCTAAAAAGTCCAAAACGGCAGCAGCAAAATAACATATGTATACAAAAAGAGACAATAGGCTGCGCTCACATGAATAATATAGAAATAAAATTAAAACTGAAAATTAATTAATATAAAGTCCCAATGCTGTGGTATTCCCTACACCACTGAAAAGTCTGTGCAGTTCTTCAGAATTGTGATATCACACCACAGAAAGAAAGGTGAAGTGAATCAGAGGTCCGCCACCAATGATAATAAGGGGGCTTACCAGAACACTGAGTGTTCAGTTGCCTGTAAATCCCCGACCTGGGATCTGGGTCACTCTTGTTCCACTTCAGAAAAACGAATCCCTTTATCACTCTGCAGCTCCTTCCTCTATTATGATCACCAAAGGGCTAGGAATTCCCGTCCCGTTTAATCCAGCTCTCCCACTCAAGGTTTAACAGTGCATCATATAGAAGAGAGGATAACTCATAGTGAAGTACGTTGAAGTTGATTTATTAAAATGTAAAGAAATGTACTCACATTTACAAGCATAAAAACGCATGTGTGCCTGTATGCCGGCCGGCTACTAACACGATCGCTCAAACACAGTGGTGACGACAGCGCGCCCTCCTCCCGACAGATTAATACAATTATATATGACACATCAGGTATACCTCAGTCCAAGTAGCTTGCGATGCCATCAGGAGTGAGCCGACTTTTTCAGAGGCGTAGCTTGAAGCTTGTGGGCCCCGATGCAAAAGCTGACCTGGGCCATTACCATCTGTGTTGTGTCTGTGCTGGCAGGCCAGATGCTGTGTCAGCATGCCTGTTATAATCTGTTCCCACATGAGAGAACTCTCCTGCACAGCAGCGTGTCTCTTACCTTAGAAGCTCCTGTCCTGGGTTGCTAATCCTGAGCCGGACCTCAAACGTATCTCCTCCAGCCAATGAGAGGGGGGAGGGGTGCAGTCTGGGGTCTGGGGAGAAGGCAAACTAGAAGCTCTGGACTAGATTACAGAGCTCAGCTGGGGCCCTAGGAGACACAAGGTGGATCAGACCTGGATTCTGTTTCCAGGTTTTTTGTGGTTGTACATGCTGGATTTTTCAATGAGAGCAGGGAGCAATGGGCCCCCTGGAGCTAAATACAGGGTTGCTATGGCAACCCCTGCACCCCTACACACTACGCCCATAGACTTTTTACATCTGATGCAGCATTGCAAGTTTATCCAGAGGTACTGGAATCAGTTAATAGGAGAGCTGTCGAATGTGTTGGGCAGATCAATTCCATGCACTGCTGAGGTATATTTGTTGAGATTATTGGTAGATGATATATGGCCTAAATAAAATTAGGATTTTAATGCAAGAAACATTATTTTGGCCCAGAAGCAGATTGCAGTAAGATGGATGCAAGGGGTACCACCATCAGTATATCAATGGATGAAAGCAGTGAATCAAGTAGTACCATACCAAAAGAATGTATGAGGATAGAGGAGTGATACAAAAATATCATAAGATATGGGATGTATGGATGAACACAAGTGCTACCTTGGATAGGGATGGGAGATAAAGAATTAAATAATAATGGAATAATAATGAAATAAAATAAGGGGGGGGGGAGAAAAGGGAGAGGAAAAGGGAAGTGTATAAACAAAATAAGATGAACAGAGGCAACCAAATCAAGGACACTAGGAGTATATTATGATTGATATAAGCATTGTGAGCGGATGAAGGTTCTTTGAAGGGCCAAGATGTATGTAGGGAGGGAGAAGGGACATTTTTACTTAGGGGTGTACTCACTTTTGTTGCCAGCGGTTTAGACATGAATGGCTGTGTGTTGAGTTATTTTGAGGGGACAGCAAATTTACGTTATACAAGCTGTACACTCACTACTTTACATTGTAGCAAAGTGTCATTTCTTCAGTGTTGTCACATGAAAAGATATAATAAAATATTTACAAAAATGTGAGGGGTGTACTTACATTTGTGAGATATTGTATATACTGTATATATTGGTGTTGACCAAACCAGGGTTGTTGTTTTTTTATGTATTTGACCGTGTTCAATTTCAATAACGTTCATTTATCAAGACTCCACAATACAGAGGATGTAGCTACGGATCAGGCTTTTTTTTTATATCACTGTTGATTTAAGTCCATTTAATCCCACTCTCGCGTACACTCATGATTACAAACTAAAGACAGCTCTTCCTCTATCACAATAAAAAGCAAAGGCACAACAGTCACAGCACAGCAGTGCTATAACAATCCCCAGATTAAAGGGTCTTAGATGCCAGTGTTATTTTTTTTTTTTAAGCTTTGTGAAACTCTCCTCCACACAAGGAACAAAAGCATTATATGAATGACAGTCTATTCTGCAGCTCTTCTGATTCTGATTTGTGCAGGTTACCTGTCCCTGGTACAGTGCACTTGCGAGAAATTTAAGTTGGAAGAAACCTCCAGTTTTTCACTCCTATTAACCCCTACGCTGCTGAAGGGGCCTGCAGCGCATCTGCTTTGCAATGCGTTGCTGGCCCCTTCAGGACTGAAGGGGTTAAACTGAATCTAGAAGGATCTTGTTACCTTTGCATGACCAGCAAGACTGTAAAGGAGGACCAAGCAGCGAGAAAAAAAAAAATATCCACACTATCTCTGATGACAGTGACATAGTGTAAGGCTGGTAATAGTGCACAATGCTGGCAGCACGTACTGGGACAGTGGGGGGGAAAATTGTGGATGAAAGCACCAAATTGAGGAAGTACTCTGTGGTATCTTTGGGAAACAAGGCTCCAAAAAGTGTGGCAGAGAATGGGAAAGGCAAACGCCACAGCGCAGCAGGGCAAGTCCAACCAAGAAGTGGCAAGACCTCTCTCCTGTATGAGCTGGAGATGAACTGGTACTTAAGAGTATGTGAATTGTCCTATGAAAACACTGTTGCCTGCAGAACTGGGATGCCCTACAGGTAAGCAGATTACTCTGCTGTAAAGCAGTTTTGAACTTTTCAAAGTTATGAATGAGACTTACCTTAAGTAAAAATGTTCAACAAGTACTTACTGAGCTGTACCATTAACTAGCCTGCTGGGGTTGCTTACAGGATGCTTTGTTGATTATGAGTAACATTTCATTATATGTAGAAGCATTCCTTGCTGTTCAAGATAAATTGCAATAATGATAAACAGCTAGTTATTGTTATGTTTTTTTTTTTTTTTATTGGTAAAATGGTACTTATTGGATTAAGGTGCTTGGAAGCATTAGTGTTGGCACAGTTGTCTTATGCATTGCCACCGCAGTAGCGTGTGTCCAATAAAATATATATTTTAATGCATTGTTGAATCTTTTGTATAATTCTGTATACTGTCGGCTAATAAGACAGACAACATTTCTAGTGATACTTCTGGTTTATTTTTTTTTTTTGTTTTGCAAGTTATCATAAAGTGTACCTGTCAGAGAAAACAATAGTTGCCTGACTATCATGCTGATGTTTTGCCTTCAATACCACTGGCGTTATTTTGCCGTAACAAGAATAAAGCTGAGGACTTGTGACTTTTTGATGATTTTTATTTCAGGCATGCTTGTTTTGAGTCTACGACTCAGAGTTGTTGAGGCCAGGCACATCCAGGAAACGAACATTTTTCAAAATAGTTCAGTAATAGCAGCCCCTGATTTTTTTCTCAGGACAGGTGTACCTAAAGTGGCTTTGTCATGAGAAAAGTATATGGGTTGCCATTGTTGGGTTTCTTTTGAAAAGGTGAGTTGCCGGCTGTGTCTCACTTCCATACATCAAGTCAAAAATTGAAATTAAGGTCCTGTGGATGAGTATCAGAAAAGTGTCAGACTTCCTTATCTCTGTATTTGTTTCAGAGAGTTAGGAAGCATTGAAACCAAAACATCATCATGACAACCAGGAAGTAACATTTTCAAAGGAGAGATCAGCAATGGCAGCCCCATACTTTTCTCGTGAGAGAGTTGCTTTCAAAGTAAATGTGTTACATGTGAAGAATGATCGGTGTGTTGTAAAACAGACTGACGTAATTTTATATTTACTTTATATTTTACATTCATGCTGCCATTGCCAAGTAATCAGCAGATTTTGTGTGGCAGGAATGTACAAAGTGATGGGAACTTCTGCCATTATTCTGTTCTTGGACATCACTGAAAATTGTATGAAATTTCCAAAGTCAGAATGGATTTAGTGTTACATTGTAGTATTCTTCCAGATACTGATTGACCCAGAAGTTTTGTTGATCTAATTAGTGAACTGCTGTTGGTCCAAGCATTATTTTCATAGGCCCCATATGTAAATTAACATTAGGCAATATGGAGTCACAGTCACCATTTCTTCCAGTTGTATTTAATGATTAGAGATTAGTGATCCTCTGTATTTCCAGTTGATTGAGGTTATCAGCTCTGCTCCTGAATACCTGTATAACAGGTGTAACGTTTCACTATACCCAATGGTAGAGTTAAGATATTGGTGGGCACTTGGTGGGAGGGGACCCACTTTCCTTCATGCAGCTCATTGGAAGTGATACACATAAAGTGCTATTTTGGGTGCCCTACCAGGAGTAAGAGAGTTTACCACTGCATTCAAACTGCTGTTTGGAAAATTTTACCTGTTGTATTTTTTAGCACAGATGTGCCCAGGCACTGAACTAGGCAGTTGAATAATGTCCTTACAGGATGTCTCCAACTTTCAAGCAGACATCAATCCACAGTTTAATTGGGCAAATGAGGTTTAATGTTGGTAAATGTAAAGGTATGCACTAGGTTAAAAACATGCATACATAATACATACTAGGATGGGGTACAATTGGGAGAATGAATGGTGAAGGATGATCTGGGTGTTCAGATAGATCATAGACAGCATGCAATGCAGTGGCGTCTCCAGCTTTCATATTTGGGGGGGGGCACATGGGGGGACAGGGACAAAAGTAGGGGGGCCAACTCTAGAAATTACATACAGTATCTCACAAAAGTGAGTACACCCCTCACATTTTTGTAAATAATTTATTATATCTTTTCATGTGACACACTGAAGTAATGACACTTTGCTACAATGTAAAGTAGTGAGCGTATATAATATTTTGTGTGGCCACCATTATTTTCCAGCACTGCCTTAACCCTCTTGGGCATGGAGTTCACCAGAGCTTCACAGGTTGCCAATGGAGTGCTCTTCCACTCCTCCATGATGACATCACAGAGCTGATGGATGTTAGAGACCTTGTGCTCCTCCACCTTCCGTTTGAGGATGCCCCGCAGATGCTCAGTAGGGTTTACGTCTGGAGCATATGCTTGGCCAGTCCATCACCTTTACCCTCAGCTTCTTTAGCAAGGCAGTGGTCATCTTGGAGGTGTGTTTGGGGTTGTTATCATGTTGGAATACTGCCCTGCGGCCCAGTCTCTGAAGGGAGGGGATCATGCTCTGCTTCAGTATGTCACCGTTCATGTTTGCATTCATGGTTCCCTCAATGAACTGTAGCTCCCCAGTGCCGGCAGCACTCATGCAGCCCCAAACCTGTAGGCAAGACACACTTGTCTTTGTACTCCTCACCTGGTTGCCGCCACATACGCTTGACACCATCTGAACCAAATAAGTTTATCTTGGTCCTATCAGACCATAGGACATGGTTCCAGTAATCCATGACCTTAGTCTGCTTGTTTTCAGCAAACTGTTTTCAGGCTTTCTTGTGCATCATATTTAGAAGAGGCTTCCTTCTGGGACAACAACAATGCAGACCAATTTGATGCAGTGTGCAGCATATGGTCTGAGCACTGACAGGCTGGCTCCCCACCCCTTCAACCTCTGCAGCAAGGCTGGCAGCACTCATACATCTATTTCCCAAAGATAACCTCTGGATATGATGGTGAGCACGTGCACTTAACTTCTTTGGTCGACCATGGCGAGGCCTGTTCTGATTGGAACCTGTCCTGTTAAATTGTTGTATGGTCTTGGCCACCGTGCTGCAGCTCAGTTTCAGGGTCTTGGAAATCTTGTTATAGCCTAGGCCATCTTTATGTAGAGCAATAATTATTTTTTTCAGATCCTCAGAGAGTTCTTTGTGAGAGCGATAACACCAAATTTAACGAGTCACATGACCCCGGGGAGGGAAAATGGCTATATGGGCCCAATTTGGACATTTTCACTTAGGGGTGTACTCTTGTCGCCAGCAGTTTAGACATTAATGGCTGTGTGTTGAGTTATTTTGAGGGAATAGCAAATTTACACTGTTATACAAGCTGTACACTCACTACTTTACATTGTAGCAACGTGTCAATGTGACTTTGTGCCAGAAGGTTTGAGGCTTGTCTCTGTGCTGTTTGGCGTATTGTAAGCGGGATACTTTGTGGCATTTGCATAGTAATGGCTTTCTTCTGGTGACTCGACCATGCAGCCAATCTTTCTTAAAGTGCCTCCTTATTGTGCATTTTGAAACAGCCACGCCACATGTTTTCAGAGAGTCCTGTATTTCACCTGACGTTATTTGTGGGTTTTTCTTTGCACCCTGAACAATTTTCCTGGCAGTTGTGGCTGAAATTTTAGTTGGTCTACCTGACCATGGTTTGGTTTCAACAGAACCCCTCATTTTCCACTTCTTGATTAGAGTTTAAACACTGCTGTTTGGCATTCTCAATTCCTTGGATATCTTTTTATATGCCTTTCCTGTTTTATACAGTTCAACTACCTTTTCCCGCAGATCCTTTGACAATTAGTTTGCTTTCCCCATGACTCAGAATCCAGAAACGTCAGTGCAGCACTGGATGAAAGATGCAAAGGTCTGTCAGGAGTCCAGAAACTCACTGAACTTTTATACACATACGCTAATTACAAGCAAACAGATCACAGGTGAGGATGGTTACCTTTAATAGCCATTCAAACACATTTGTGTCAACTTATGTGCATGTTAACAGGCCAAAATCACCAGGGTATGTAAACTTTTGATCAGGGTCATTTGGGTAGTTTCTGTTGTCATTATGATTTAAAAAGAGTAAACACAGTTGATTGATAAATGGCTTCAGCCAAATACTACCCATGAATGAAAGAAATGTTTTTGTGATATCATTCATATTATCTGAAATTATAAATTCTGCCAGGGTATGTAAACTTATGAGCACAACTGTATGTGCCTTGAAAAAGTATTCATATTCTTTGAAATTTGCCACTATTTGTCATGCTACAACCAAAAACGTAAATTTATTTTATTGGGATTTTATGTGATAGACTGACACAAAGTGGCACTTAACTGTGAAGTGGAAGGAAAATAATAAATGGTTTTCAAAATTGGCACCCGGGGCGGATTCCATATCTGGCACCTCCCATCCCCCAGGCGGACAGGCATGTCGATGTCAAGTGACGTTAGGGTAATATACTGGCAGGTTAGGTGATATAGTGCCAGGTTAGGTTATATACAGTAGTGCCAGGTTAAGTTATATACAGTTGTGCCAGGCTAGGTTATATACAGTAGTGCCAGGTTAAGTTATATACAGTTGTGCCAAGCTAGGTTATATACAGTAGTGCCAGGCTAGGTTATATACAGTAGTGCCAGGCTAGATTATATACAGTAGTGCTAGGCTAGGTGATATAGAGTCAGAATAAATACATGACAACATGAATAGATAAGAGAATGCTGGTCCTGTTCCCCTCTTCCTCCATCACCTGCACTGCTGATGCATAACCCCCTTCTCCCCCTCCCTGAAGTAAACCTAAAGAAAACAAATTCACATGGGATTTAGCAAGCTGAGGACTGATTCCGGCTTCTTCTTCTGAAACTGAAGTCAAAATGTGGTGGGAGGGGAAGAGGGAGGGGCTGCAGTATGGACAAAGCATTATTGGCTAACACTGAGATGAGATGCAAATATCCCCCCTCCCCTTGATGGTTGGGGTCGGGACACTGAAATAACATCATCCAGCTCTGCATCTTACTGCTGTGTGCCTCCAGGCATTACAGGATGGAGATGTGTCTTACACACACAGGAACGGGCTTAGGGGTGGAAGCACTGCTGCTCAAGCTGGCTCTGTCTGCTGCCTTTATGACAAGCAGGAGACCTGGACTGCAAACTTTAAACAACAGGACAGGGAGGATGATCAGCAGGGCAATTATAGAGCAATGCCCTGTGTGTCTCTCCCTCCAGTAGCTGAGAACCTACAGGAGGGGGAAGGAGAGACACAGAGCATCACTCTGTAATTGCTGTGCTGATCTTTTTAACTGGGGGGCACAGTATAATGTTGGGGGCAGGGCTCCCACTGGCTCCCCCCTAGTGACGCCACTGATGCAATCCCAAGCTTCACTTTCTAAAGCTAGCAAAATACTTTCTTGTATTAAAAAGAGGCATCATTTTCCCTGTACAAATCATTAGTAAGACCTCATCTGGAATATGCAGTTCAGTTTGGGCACCAGTTCATAAAATGAATATCAGTGAAATGTAAAAAGGGCAGAGAAGGTAAACCAAACTGATAAGAGGCATGGAAGAGCTCAGCTCTGAGGAAAGATTATAGGAACTGAATTTAAGAGGGGAACTAATAACCATGATTAAATAATTAAGTGGTCCATACAGTAAACGTGATGCACCTTTATAATGTCCCATACAATGCTGCTAAATATCTTGGTATGACAGACTGTGTCCTACCAGGCTCTTTTCTTTCCTTTCTGTTATGTAAACTAGGATTACAAGTAAATACATTAGGTGCGGTAATATTAAAAGTTACTTGGATTTCTTGGTTAAATAATAAGGTGTTAGTGCAGGTACCAGCTATAGGTACATGAGTGTTATTGTTTACTTTAGGAGTTAAACACTTAGCACATACATATGAAAAGCCCAGACATATGCTATTAGTACACACGTAGAAGCATTAGTAAATAGTACAACTACTCCCTGCTTTATACTTATTTGCAATAATATCCGGTCAAGGGGTACCGTAGCATTTACAGTATCTCACAAAAGTGAGTACACCTCACATCTCACACCTCACATTTTTGTAAATATTTTATTATATCTTTTCATGTAATAGCACTGAAGAAATTACACTTTGTTACAATGTAAAGTAGTGAGTGTACAGCTTGTATAACAGTGTAAATTTGCTGTCCCCTCAAAATAACTCAACACATAGCCATTAATGTCTAAACCGCTGGCAACAAAAGTGAGTACACCCCTAAGTGAGAATGTCCAAATTGGGCCCAATTAGCCATGTTCCCTCCCTGGTGCCATGTGACTCATTAGTGTTACAAGGCCTCAGGTGTGAATGGGGAGCAGGTGTGTTAAATTTGGTGTTATTGCTCTCACTCTCTTATACTGGAAGTTTACAAAAATGTGAGGGGTGTACTCACTTTTGTGAGATACTGTATAACTACACATGAGTTATTAGGCAAACAAGTAAAATTTCCCTTAGTGTGGGCTAAATCACTCTTCATCCACTTCCACCAAACTTTCCATTTTTTACGCTAGAGCCTGTACCTAATACTCCCAAAGTATCATATAATGAAAATATTGTTACATCTCTTTTCTGGATTTTGTGTGACTTGTTGAAAGTGTTATAGACATCGGTGTGTGTGTGTGTGATGGGCAATTTTGACTCATTCATACCATAATTGTCCTCAAAACACACAGGCCTAAATTTGCCTAAGTCCTCCGGGTGATACACACAGTTTGTTATGATCCATGTTGGCAAAAATACCGCCAGGATCAGGAGGCTAAGTCCACAAAGTGTTCTCCCAGAAGTCTGGGGAGACAATAGCCAAGACATCTTCTGTGTCTTCTTTCGGCTTGTCTGTTGTCTCACTTCTGGGGTCTGTTTCACCTACTTGGCCCCTTTTTGTTACTCTGTTTACTCTGATCGCATGGATCCACTGGGGACACTGCTCCGCCAGGACTGCTGTTCTGGTCACTACGATCACCGTCCGCGGTGGTCCAAAGGGGAACCCGGATCCCTTGACTTTATTATGCTTTTTTATCACGACCACATCTTCTGGCCTGAAAGGGTGTGTTGATTCCTATGAGTGAAGTGAAAAAGAGACACCATTTACCGTAGATGCCATTCAAAGTCTAAATCAAATTCCTACAATATTCTTCTTGAATCAACTCCAAATCACCAATTGCTATAATAGGTGGGCCTTTTACCCAGGGTTTTGGAAATGGTCTCCCCATGATCACTTCAAAAGGTGATAACATCTTGGCAGGTGTCACTCTTATTTCTGCTAGTATCGCTGGCAACAGTTTCCCATTTGGCAATTGTGCCTCCAGTGGCCTTTCCAATTTTGTCCTTTCCACTATACCTGAACTCTGTGGGTGATAAGGAATGTGAAACATCTGCTCTATTTGCAGTTGCTCCACAAGTTCCTGATAGATGTAATGCATCTCTCTACATACTCTGCACAAATACAGTACATTTTGTATGCAAAAGTCTACATTCAAAACCTTTGCTGTCTCCTTGTAACTCCTATGTCCTAACCCATGATACTAAAAAATAAAAATGGGGCACCACTCTGAGGTATGCCTTGGTATGCCTACCCTACCCTCTTTGGCAAAGACGGCTGCAGTAGTCTTTTCCAAACCTTGAGAAGACCCTTTGAAGATCCTCTTGTGTAGCAAAACTCTGTAATGTCTGTAACATGTGATCCTAGGAGGGGACAAGGCAACCACTTCTACAGCCCTGAAAACAGAGAGGGCTGCATCTCTTGCAGCCTGATCTGTAAGTGCATTTCCCATAGAGATGTGATCCTGTTTGTATGTGCCCTACAATGTATAATAGCTAACTGTAAGGGGAACTAAATTATTCACTAAATTAATTATAAACTAAATGGCTTCTAAGAGATCATCTATAGGAGCAGAATGGGAAATTGATTTGCCACCCGCTGCTACAAAACTTCTCTGCTGCCAGATGCCACCAAGATCACGAACAGGTCCATGAGCATATTTGGAATCTGTATAAATGTTTACTTGTTGTCCTTCAAAAAGTTGACAAGCTCTTGTTAATGTTCCCACCTCCGCAGCCTGTGCAGACGGAACATTAAGCTGCTTGGCTTCCAGAATAGCATCAGGGAGCATAACCACAGAGCAGCCTTCATGGCACATGTTTGTCATAAGGCCTGCAACATAAACTATCTACAAAAACATCAAGTGCATTAGGGATGCACGTGGGCATTACATCAGGCCTTGGTGATGTTACAAAATGTACAACTTATATACAGTCATGTTGTTCCACCACCTCCTCTTCCTCTCCCCGCAAACCAAACATGGCATTCAGAATAGGAGCCAGTCCTGAGGTGGGTGAAGCAAAACTGACAGTCAGAGCTACAGTGGACAGGAGAATGACCTCATATCCAGTCAGTCTCTGAGCAGACATGTTTTGAGTATTTCGTTTTTTTAAGCAAATACAATACTTGATGTAAAGTATGTAAATGTGTCTCATGTCCCAGAGTTATTGTGGCTAACATATCAACACCCATGGCGCTGGCCGATAGGGCGCGCAGACACGCCGGCATACCTTGTACCGGAACTGGAACTACTTCGGAAAAACTACAGGTCTCAGCTTACTCCTGTGGTCTCGGGCTTAGGACGACTGCCATGATTGTACATTTGTCCCTTGTGTACAAATGAAAAATTTACAATACACATGGAGTCTCAACCCTGGAGCAGTAACCTTGTACAAATATGTATTTTCTCATCATCCTAAGGCACCAGGTCGGGGGCTTCTGTCCAAGTGCTTTATCTGAGTATGTTGTCAAAAATGGGAACAGTCAGGTATTCATTGGCGGCAGTAGCCAATCATACCCAAAAAGGATAGCATGTCTTTCTTTGTTCAGTGGATGTGCCATTCCCACGACAGCTGTAACCCTCGCAGCGCTTATTTTGCATTTCCCTGGGGTGAGTGTGAACCCCAAATACTCAACTTGTGGAAGACAGAGCTGGACCTTGGACTGGGAGACCTTATGACCCTCTTTACACAAACAATTCAACAAAACCAACAGTGTCTAACTGAGATGCCATCAGGGAGGGAATGCACAACAGTAAGTCGTTGACATACTGAAGGAGGACGGAACCATTTTCAGCTGACCATGAGGCAAGGGGCTCACAGAGCGCTATTAAATAGACTACGGATGAGTCAACATAACCTTTTTTTTTTTTTTTTTTTTTTCCTTTCTTTTTTTTTCCTTTTTTTTTTTTTTTCCACTCAGAGCACCACTTCAGAAGATCATCTGAAACATGTCATTTCAAAATAAAGGTCTTCCTTCTTGGTTACATCATTGTGGCATGTATTTCTCTTTCATCCTTATTTTTTCTTATTTGTTTCTTTCTATTCGTGTTGCTATATTGATGCTCCTGTTCCCCTCCCTCCCCCTTCACACTTTCCTCCACTCACACCATCCTCTCAATCATTCTTTTACACTCTTGGTTTCGCAAGCCCAAAGTCCTAGTTTGAGACTTCTCTTTACCCACCCCCTGTGATGTCTGTTTATATCCTTCCTTTTCTCTTCAGAGTTTGATCCTGAAACCCGAACGCTTTGGTTCTCACATTTTCTTACTAACTCTCCTACCACACTCACCTCCTTTCACACTTCCCCCTCCCTCCCCTTGTCCTCGTAGTTATATCGTTGTGCTTATCTTTCTTTGTTTATTCTTTTTTATTCCTACTTTCTCTTTATGTACGGTGTTACTACATTGGTTCTTCCTTCTGGAAATAAAACTTTACTGTACAAAGTCTACTAGAAGACTTCACCACGAGACTCACCTTTTTTTTTTTTTTTCCTTTTTTTTTCTTTCCTTTTTTTTTTTTTTTTTTTT
>BLSH010075908.1:67976-99273 GCA_018402905.1 Glandirana rugosa | reverse complement strand
CCCCTTGCCTTCCTAAGTTGTTAAGTCCATAAGTCAATCATAAATCCCTACTCGTATTTTCCACATGGTGTTATTCCTCTCTTAGTTATTGGGCCTCCATGTCCTGCTGGACTTCTTTGCTTTTTATTTTTGTAGCTCTTCTCTATTTGCCTCCACCCATCTCTGAGCTTCCTCCGGGGAATCAAAAATTTGTGTACCCCCCCTGTGATGATTTTTAATCGTGCAGGGTATAGGAGGGCATATTTAATCTTCTGTTGGAATAGAGTCCGTTTTATCTCTGCGTACTTAGCTCTGCGTTTTTGTAAGTCCGGAGAGAAGTCTGGGTATATAGATATTCTTGTCCCCTTGAAAAACATATCTCCTTTTTCCCTGGCCTTTTGAAGGATAATGGCCCTGTCCTTATAGTTGGATACTTTCGCCAATAAGGGGCGAGGGTGGCTGCCTGGCCTGGTTAGACGCATGGGTACTCTATATGCCCTCTCTATAAAGAAATGCGGGGACATGGTATTCTCCCCCAGAGTCTCTTTGAGCCACTCCTCCAAAAATGCCCCGCTGTTTGGGCCTTCACTCTGCTCAGGTAAACCTATGATTCTGATATTATCCCTTCGCAACCTGTTTTCCATATCATCCATTTTGGACTCGTTCCTTTTCACCTTCTCCTCCAGGTCCTGTAGAGACTTTTTGATTAAGTTATAGTCATCTTCCAGGTTGCTAACCCTTTCCTCCACCTCTTTCGTCCTTTCATGTATCTGTTGAATATCCAACCTGATATATGAGGTTTCTTCCCTGATACCCTTCATTTGCTCTGACAGTTCGCCTAGAGCAAATTTACAAGTGTTTACTGCTTGCAGGACCTCCAATAATGAAGGTCCTGTTGGGGATGATGCCGAGACTCCTGCGGGGGGTTCGGAATTGCTCCCTCCCGAGGAGTGGGCCTCGTAGGCATCAGAGCCCTGCTCCACAGTTGGCTGGCCCTGGCTCATCCTGTCAGAGCCACTGTTTTTCTGTAGCTTAGTCTGGGGTTGCTGAGCCCCCTTGGCCGGAGTCCCAGTGGGGGTGTGAGAAAATTTTTCTAGTTTAGCTACGGTTACCTGAGCAACTTTTGTTTTATCCTTAGCTGTTTTGTTGGAGCTACTTGGTTCTGGTTGGCCCGCATCCTCTCCCTTTTTCTTTACCATAGTGACCTCTGTCCAATTATTTTGGAAGCGATATCTTTCCTAGTGTTGGCCCCTTCAGCCGAAGGAAGGTCGGCCGGAGGAGGTGCCAACTGGGCGACAGGCACAGGGAGGAGGAAGGGGGGAAAAAAAAAAAAACCCAGAGAGAGAGGGAAAAAAAAAAAAAAAAAAGGAAAAAAAAGGAGGAAGCAAAAAAGGAGGGAGCGCAGATAGCCAGGCTCCTTGTAATTTTCTACCTCCTGTAGTTTATCTCTGTGCTGGCTCTATACTGGGCTTGTATGTTCCCCTGTTTTATGCGCCTGCTAAGGGTGCCGGTGGCGCTTTAAATCCGGCTTTTTCCAATTTTCCAAATGAGCGTAGTCTCTCAGGCTCATAAATGGCTCTGATTGTGGCTACATGGCACAATTTTCTTGTAACTTGGCTTGCTGACAGAGTTCACATGTTTCCCTCAGTGGATGCGTCCTTTGCCCTTTGCCCCCTTTCCCTCCTCCTCTCTTACCTGCGCTCCGTTCCCTCAGCTCTATTCCAAGTGCTTACAACTTCGTCCATATGTCTCCCAGCGCCTGTCAGGTTATGGAAGGAAGGCGGGTGTAATGCCGCCGCCACTCCCGCTGCGTCCAGTGATCCCTCAGTCAACAGCCGTGGTCTCTGCCGCGTTGATCATATAGCCCGCCGGTTCGCCCAGGCTTCGGGCGTTTTCAGCTCAATACCCGGGCCGCTGTATCATCCCTCGGGGAGAGCTCTTAGCGTGGACGGTTCACAGGGATCATGGGAGGTCAGAAGCTCGGACGCCGCACACTCGTCTTCTCACTCCCTCATCCGGTCACGCCCCCGAGTCAACATAACCTTAAGGCAATCTAGCCCAGGTACACTGGGCATTTTTTTAAAAACAACAAAAAAAAACTATAAGTAGCCATGTCTCTTCGTCAACAAGGAAGGAGAAAAGACATCACTTAAATCAATGACAGGAAAAACTCTGTCATCCTGGGGTATTGGAAGTAATTAGCGACAGTACATGTGGGACAATGGGGGTAATTGGGAAAACCAGATTATTAATGGCTCTTTAGCCCTGTACACATCTATAGGTACCATCTACCTTAGGAACAGGATTAGTAGGAGCATTGTATGGAGTTATCACTTTTTTATTATCTCTCGCTGCAGGAAAGATTGCACCAAAAATCTGATTCCTTCCATCTTTTCCTGTGACAAAGGGGAACTGTGCCTTTCCAATGAGAAAGGTTTCAAAACAAATCCCTTTCCCATTACAACACAATGGGCTTCTAACTGTACTTCCTCACTAACTTCCCCTGGTACTTTGCTCAGCGGGTGGTCCCGAGATCTGAATCTGGTGAGAGAAAGGACCTGTGCCCTAGGAGTAAAGGCAACAGTGCCCCCTCCCCCACGGGTACCCATCTTGGCATCGCCCTGGGGGGAGTATTGCACATTTTATCGCAGAGGATATGGGAACTGAAATTGTCAATGTCCCTCTTGTGCACAATTAAAACAATGTGTCCTATGACCACCCTGTGAGGCTCCCCCTTTCCCTCTGGAACGGTCTCTTCTCGGGAACTGTCTCTGCATACCCTTTACCTCTTTCTGCAGATGTTCAACTGCCTCCTCTAATTCTTTAATCCGCTGCACTAATTATGTATCAGGCGCAGTGGAGTCAGAAAATACTCCTCCACTTGCCTGAACACCGTCCGCCTCGTCCACCTGAACCAGTGGAGGAAGCGGGGCAGCATGGGTGCTTCTGCTGGGACATCTTGAGGAGCAGGGACAGTGGGGTTAGTATAAGGAAAGGGCAAAGCCGTTCTTTCAGGCTCTGGGCTGGGCTGCACATTCACTCTCTTGTTTTTTATCCTTTTTTTCTCTTTCCCTTGTTAGTATCCTCTGGTGGAGACACTGCCTTCTTCCAGGGGGCAACATTTAACCAATTTAAACCTCCTTCCCCCATGTATTTCATATCCAAATTGGGATCTGGTCCAAAATATGAAAAAGCAGCCTCGTCACCAAGACAAAGACCCTTTACCATATCCATATGGAACTCTTCAATCGACCCTTCCCGGGGAAAATCATTTTGACTCCCCATAGCCTTTGTACAGCCCACCAAATTTGAAACCCAAGGGTCCACATAATAATAACCTGTTACTGACACTCTGCCCACATAATCCCTACAATTTTTTCCATAAACTGGAGGAGCATATCTACTACTTTGAGTCCATTTCCAATCAAGTCTTAACACTTTATAAGGATGCAAAAATGTCACCTTACCAAATGACTTCTTTTCCTGCTATCCCTATGTGACTGTGTGTCTCGCAGAGACCTGCTTCTCCCTGGGATCGGCTGTACAAATCTCTTTTTATAGAGACAGGATGCAGGATCGATCCCGGGAACATAAATAATACATACTCTTGGTATGGTTTAAAATATGTCCGTTTATTCTTCTCGGAAACAGAAGTTTTATACAATTTGAGAAAGCAGGAATGATTTTTGCATAAGGGGTGTGATTTTGGTATAATTCACAGTTCTCATAACATCTTTTTGGTCAACAACTCAAATATTATGTTCTCACAGAAAACCAGTCAACATTATAATAGCTAGTCTAAACATTCCCGATAACACATACTAAGTCAAACTCAGATAATAGAAATAACATGGAATTATACAAAATAGAGACAACATGAAATGTCATTAACCCTTTCAGGGGCACTCTTTAAGTCTAAATGAAAAGAGATGTAACCTTAAAATATGGAAAGGCTTCTTCCCAGTAAGGGCTGTGAAAATGTGGAATGGGTACCCTCAGGAGCTGGTTCTGACCGGCTCAGTAGATTGGTTTATGTAAAGCAAGGATTATTTCCTAAATGCACAAAATACAACTAATGCTTACATTTATAGGTATTAGCACTGATCCAGGGAATATCTGCTTGCCTCTCTGGGAATCAGGAAGTGATTTATTTCCCCATGGGAGCAAATTGGATCATGCTTTATTGGGCTTTGAATATGGAGGTTTTCTATTTGTTTGTGAGTTTTTTGTTTTTTTTTCTAATGGTTGAACTAGATGGACTTGTGTCTTTTTTTTCAAGCAGACTATGACCTCCTTCACACCAGAACACACTGCAGGTGTCAGTATAAGCCTAACGACACCCCAAATGTAGATTGCAAACACAGTGAGCTTGCCTGCACCGGATTGCATTGTAGCACAACACCATGTGATCTAGTACAGTGCACTACTTTTGGTGTGGTCCAGTGCTATTTCAGACCATTTAAATGAAACACAGACTGTGTTCCTGTGCGTTTCATGTGTGAACATGAATATTTATATAGCGTAAATATTTATATAGCGTAAATATTTATATAGCGCGACTCTTTATGTCTTGAATATGTTATGACTGTGTATATATCCCACAGTCGAGCTGCGGCTTGAGTTATTGCGTTTTTTTCCCTTCATAATTGATGATTTGATTTCACTGTTATTAAGCACAGTTTTTTCTTCTCCTATGGTAGCACAATACCATGTGATCTAGTGTAGTGTGTTTTTTAAAAAGTAGTGCATGCACTACTTTTGGTGCAATCCAGTGCCCTTTCAGACCATTTAAATGAAACACAGACCACATTCCTGTGCATTTCAGATGTGAACTGGCCCTAAATATGTAACTTTATTGACCATCTTGGACAAGATCATGCCTATACTGGTCTCATATCCTGCAGCGGAGATTGTTATAGCAGGAGATTACAATATGGTGCCTAACCCTAGTTTGGATAAATCTGCTCCGGACCCTGCTGTGGGCTCTTCGCTCTCACGCTGGGCTGAGACATATGGTTTGTGTGATGTGTGGAGGTGGAGGCATCCGGCCAGAGCTCAATTTACGTGCTACTCTGCGACGCATGCCTCCTTCTCCAGAATAGACCTCATTTACGTTAACATGTCCCTGCTCTCCAGGACACAGGAGACGGAGATTCTCCCTAGGGGAATATCGGATCACGCTCCTGTCATGCTTACCCTTAGATTAGATGGACCGGGGGGGACTGCATTGTGGCGACTTTCGGGTTACTGGATCAGGGACGACAGGGTCTCCCCGGAGTTGGAGGCGGAGATTGGGGTCTATTGGTCTCATAACCAGGGGGCTGAGGCCTCTCCTCAAAATATATGGGAGGCCTTTAAGGTGTGTATCAGAGGTCATTATCAGAGGGTAATCAATAAGGTGCGTAGGGACACTGGGCTGGCTTTGATAGAGGCAGAACGAAGGGTCCAGAAATTGGAGTCAGAGTATGTAGCTAGTAAGGACGAGGCAGTTTATGGTAACATGCTCACCCTTCACAGGGAAATATCTGTTTTGAGAGCCGCTGCTACTAGGAAAGTTCTCCTTTCGCAGTCTCAGAGAATTTTTGAGCAGGGGGAAAAGACTGGTAGGCTCCTAGCGTGGTTAACCAGAGACTTAGCGAATACTACCCACATAGGCAGTATTCTAGACGACGACGCGGTCATGCAGACAGACCCTCTCACAATTAACTCACTGTTCACACAGTACTATAAACGGCTCTATACTTGCAGGGCAGACTATTCAGATGAGGAGTTGCGTGTCTTCCTGGAAGGAATTGAATTTCCTCAGCTATCGGACTCAGCCAAAACTAGACTTGATAGCCCCATAACCCTGAAAGAAGTGCAAGCGGCTATAGCCTCCCTCCAGCCGAGCAAAACGCCTGGTCCGGACGGAATACCAGTGGAGTTTTACAAAACACATGCAGAGCAGATAGCCCCGCAGCTACACCTCCTATTGATCAAGATGCTGGAGGGGGGCTCTCTCCCACCATCTATGTCAGAGGCAGTCATAGTCCTGATACACAAGGCTGGCAAGAGCCCCGACTTGTGCGCCTCCTACCGTCCAATATCGCTTTTAAACGTAGATGCCAGGGTATTAACGAAGGTTCTGGCGACCAGGCTTAACTCGGTTATCCTCTCCCTGGTGAATGGAGACCAGACGGGCTTCATGCCGGGGAAGGGAACTAATATTAACTTGCGTAGGCTCTATACACATATTTCCCATGCGCCAGCGGAGCCCTCTTCGGGAGTGGTCGCCTCGTTAGACGCGGAAAAGGCCTTCGATTCCGTTGAGTGGGAGTTTCTGTGGCAGGTGTTGGAGAGATTTGGGTTCGGCCCTAAATTTATATCCTGCATTAGGCAACTGTACGCTAATCCCTCAGCCAGAGTCCGAACTAATGGACTGCTCTCGTCCCCCTTCTCTTTGGGCAGGGGTACCAGACAGGGATGCCCTCTGTCGCCGGGGCTTTTTGCCCTGGTGATGGAGCCTCTGGCTATTTTACTCAGAGCCTCTGAGGAGGTTACAGGTATAGAAATAATGCCGTTAACGGAAAAAGTTTCCCTCTATGCGGATGATGCCCTCCTTTACCTCTCTAACGCCTCCTCATCCCTCGAGGCTGCCCTCAAACTTATTGACCAATACGGCTCCTTCTCGGGGATAAAAATTAATTGGACAAAATCCCTACTCTTCCCTCTTTCCCCAATGTTAGCGAACCCTCCGGCCTCTGCTTCCCTCACCCCGTCTCTAAATTTAAATATCTGGGGATCGAAATTCAGAGAGACCCTCGTAAATATCTGGATGACAATGTCTACCCAGTGTTGCAACATCTCGTCAATAAATGCCAGATCTGGAAGACGTTACCTCTATCCCCAGTCGGTAGAATTAATTTAATTAAGATGACCTTCCTCCCTAAGTTCCTTTATGTCTTTCGACATACTCCTGTCCCCATCCCCACTAGAATATTTAACAAAATAGACCAAACAGTGTACTCATTCATATGGGCAGGTTCCCACCCCAGGGTTGCAAAGGAGGTGCTACATATGCCCCTCTCGTTGGGAGGACTGGCCCTTCCCAATTTCCGCAAGTTTTATTGGGCAGCGGTGTTGGTCACAGTTCATTGGTGGTTTACCCAGACTTCTTATAACCTGGCAGTAAACGTAGAGGCGGCCATTCTGGGCTCGTACGCGGCCCTGAGTAACCTAGTGTTTAGGGGTGCTAGAGCTCACCCAGACATGACAGCTCCCATGCGCACTACGGTAAAAGTGTGGGAACAGGTCTCTGCGTTTCTCACAACGCCGGGAACCTGGTCGCCCTATACCCCCCTCTGGGTTAACCCTAAATTGGCCCATTTCCAGTCTATTCCTGATCCGCCCCTATGGGCCCGGTATGAAATTAAAATACTCCAACATATTATGCCTGAGGGGTCACTGCTATCTTTCGATCAGCTGCGTGAGACCTATCAGCTTCCTACAACAATGTTTTTCCGTTATATTCAACTACGACACGCAGCACAGGCACAATTCCCAACTAGGCTGACATTAGACTCTCATGGAGTGGAGAAATTCCTTATTTCACGGAATGTGGATCGAGTGCTCTCTGCACTATATCTCAGGATTACTTCTGCTGACTCTGGCAGAGGGGAGGCATTATTCAATAAATGGAAATCAGACATTCCTAGTCTTGACGATGAGGATTGGCAGGAGGGGATTCATCAGTATATTCCCCTTATGGTAGCGGCCAGGGATAGGTATATACAGCTTAAGTTCCTACACAGGGCCTATTACACCCCTCAGAGGCTGGCAAGGATCTTCCCCTCCAGGTCGGATAGATGCCCTAAGTGTACTGGGGAGGAGGGCACCTTTATCCACGTCACATGGTCCTGCCCGGTGATACAACAATTTTGGCTGGGGGTGACTCAGGTACTTAGTTCAGTGGCTGGTATTCCTCTGGGACTGGACCCGGTGGTCCTGTTGCTGGGAGTCATGGATATGGGGACCAAGAACACTTATAAAAAATTGTTCTTATTCTATGCAGCATTTTATGCTAGGAAAACTATACTGCTCAAATGGAGAGAGGCCGCCCCTCCCACGGTTTCTCAGTGGAAGACATTGATAGATGCGGTCCTTCCATTATATAAACTTACCTATATGAATAGAAAGTGCCCTAAGAAATTTGAAAAATTTTGGGGAGAATGGGGGAAGGCCTGACGGTTCTGAGATGGTCCCCGCCCGCTCCTTCACCCCCCCTCTTCCTTTTGGGGGGGGGGGGGAAGATATATTTGTAACTAATCCGGTCTTTTTGTATGATAAATGTGTTTGACACTGCCACTTATGTTGACTGCTATTCATATAATTCTACCTGCCTAATATTACTGCGAATTACTGGATTATTTGTATTTGTAATCGCTCATTGAGCAACTCTTATTTGTATGCTACCTATGCTCTTGTTTGATTTTGAAAACAACAAAAACTTTTCTGTAAAAAAAAATATGTAACTTTATAGTTATGTTAGATGTGACAACGCTGATGATGTGAGGCCATGGAATATGGAGTGTTTGTCAAGTAAAAAGTGACAGTAGACCCTGCGTGTACATTTATTTTAGTTTTGAAATCCAGATTATTTATAAAGATAGAACATTCCTGCCTTGTGCCTGCATCAGAATGAGATCTACTAAGCGTATTTAATAAGGCAATGCAAAGGGCAAATCTGAAGTATAACTGCAACAAATTCATCACGTTTCACTCCAGAGTACAGAGTTTACTGCAAGATGAATGCTGCGTCTGCCTGGATGTCAACAGATTTTTATAGCATAAACGTGCACTAAGCACACAGCCCACATCAAATCCAATTAAATGCAGCTCAGAGAGTCGCTGTTTAGTCAGTGCAGTACAGCACATGGCAGAATACCACACTTGCCTTGTGTATGTATTGCAATTTATTCTTTGTGGAACTCTGTTCACACTTGTGTCTCTGCATTTTTTTTTAAATACAAAGGTACAAAATACATTTTAATTTACCAAACTAAAATAAAGAGAAAAGAGCAAAAAGTAAACGGACTTGAGTCCATTCAATATATTATTGCCATACAGAGCAAGAATACAAGTCCTAGATTTCCAACAGCACATAGTATATAATCCAGAAAATCAGATATCAATGGGAGAGTCAAAATAACCCTTGTAGCTCATAGCTGCATATCATTAGATACTTATATGTCATTTTAGTCAGATGGTTTCGTGGCTTGTGTATTTAACCAAGATGATCAGATCTTTTCAAATCTCCTTGGGCAACTTTGGGCCTCGTTTGTTAATTTATAAATCTGGATAACTTGATCAATAAGTCTACATTATTGAACTAGTGTAGGATCTGAGTAACTATCATTTTCTTCGCATAATAAAACAATAGGCAAAGAAGGAGTTTTGTACAGTTAGGTAGAGCATTATCATCTAGATATCCCAATAGACACCGGGAACTGCAGACCAAAAGGTGCATATGACCAGGCAATCCCATACCATTTGGTAAAATGTACCATCCACTGCCACGCATTTGGGGCAAGAATGAGATGGCAACCTATCCATTCTAAAAAGGACATAGGGAGTGTAGTATTTACGATGCATGAACTTTACTTGGATTACCTTATCTCTGTTAGAAATGACAATAAGCACCTGAGAGGACAGAATGCCCTGCCATGGGGCATTCTGTCCTCGGCTGTTAACTGATGAATATGATTTCTCCAGTGGAAACTGACCGGAAACATGACCTGTTGGTGCGCCTTGAGGACTGGAATTGAGAAACACTGATCTAGTGTTTCATAGTGGAGCACAATGCTGGTATGTTCAGTATGGTATTATGATAGGAAATTCATTCAAGCATAAAAATAAAATGACCTAGAAGATAACATTAAGTCAGTCCTTGGCTAGGAAATGTATTTATGTGACCTTTAACCTGCACAGAGGAATTATATTTGCTGTTACCTTTCAGGGCCATTGTGACTAGACATGGGGTCATTGTATTGGGGGAGTGAGTCACAGCAGAGAATGTAAGCTGCCACTCAGCTCATGGCCCAGAGCATGCACTGCTAATACAACACACTTACTGCTCACAATGCCTTGGATGTCAATAAATTTCTCATCACTGATTTTTTTTTTTTTTCTGTAACAGTAATATATTTAGAAACTGTGATGCAGCTTCGTTTAACAATTAATGAATTTAAGGCTGCATTTATACTTAAGCTGAGTGTCTATAGTTGTTTTGTGGGCTTTTTTTTTTTAGCATTTGTACACAAGGGAGCGTTTGAGACTCAATCACTTTTTTCTTTGATTATTTTTGGCCAATAGAAAGCTAGTTATTGAGGAGAAAAAAGCGTAATACACACATTTTTCAAGCACTTCCATCGAAATATATTTTATGATGTAGTATTTCTGTAATTGCTCCAGACCACTCCAAAATCTCCTTCCCAGGTAGCAGACTGGACATCCCTGCACAGGCACAACTACAGCCCTCTAATCAGCAATACTTCAGGTAGAGCACTGTTCTTACACAAATTGCAGTGGTCCTATTATTTTGGCAGAGATGGGGGATTTTGGAGTGAAATACAGTATAAACAAGTGACTACTTCAAACTTACATGTCCCAGTTCCAAAATGTGCTTTACTGTGCGTTACTGTAATGTGCAGCCCTCCATGCAGTGTTCTTTGGTTCCATTAATTTAGAATGGCAACCAAAGCACAGCACACAAAGTGCCAATGGACTTTTACTACTGCATTCCACAATGTACATGCAGTAAAGCATTCAGGGGTAGGCAACTTTAAAGAGGTAGAGATCTACCTGAACAACATGTGAGAAGTCAAAGATCACCGGGCACAGTGTCGCCTCCTCACACCTGATTTAAGTCTCTAATTGCTGTACAACCGTGTCACAATTGCATTGCATGGGTTTAAATCAGGCGGTGAGGAGGCAACATCTCGACCCTCACCACCTGTCCAACACTCATGGATTGCATTTCAGAGGAGCAGTAGTGCCTGCTGCACTTGCAATTAAGCCCTTAGTTTAGAGGTGTAACTAGAACCCTCAGGGCCCCGGTGCAATAAACCATGATGGGCCCCCTTGACCCACCCCTTCCCTCCAAGCTCCATGGACATCCTCCCTGAAATCTGCCTCCCATGTGTCCCCTGGGACGTACATCCAGCACAATCACAGCGGTCCTTTACCGTGTGATCATACTTGCTGGTTATCCACAGCCTTTCCTCCCACACTGTGTCTGGGTGAGGAAAGGAGAGCCGTTAACTGGCAACAATGTCAGTAAATTGTTTACACTGATAATTAGTGCCCTGATCATCAGTGCAGCCCATCAGTGCCACCTATCAGTGCCCATCAGTGCCGCCTATCAGTGCGCATCAATCCCACTTATCTGTGCCCATCAATCCCACTTATCAGTGCCCATTAGTGCCTCCTATCAATGCTCACCAATCCCACCTATCAGCGCCCATTAGTGCCTCTTATCAGTGCTCATCAATCCCACCTATCAGTGCCCATTATTGCCTCATATCAGTGCTCATCAATCCCACCTATCAGTGCCCATTAGTGCCTCCTATCAATGCCCATTAATACCACCTATCAGAGCTCATTAATCCCACCTATCACTGTCCATTAGTGCCTCATATCAGTGATGATCAATCCCACCAATTAGTGCCTCATATCCGTGTTCATCAACCCCACTTATCAGTGAGCATTAGTGCCTTCTATCAGTGCTCATCAATCCCACCTATCAGTGTTCATCAATGCCACCTATCAGTGCAATCTATCATTGCTCATCAATGCCGCCTACCAGTGCAGCTTATCAGTGCTGCCTATCAGTGCCCATCAATGCTGCCTATCAGTGCTCAATACCCATCAGTGCTGCCTATCAGTGCTCATCAATGCAGCCTATCAATGCTCATCAGTGCAGCATATCAGTACCCATCAATGCTGCCTATCAGTGGCCATCAATGCCGCCTATCTGTGCCACCAATCATTGCTCATCAATGCCGCCTACCCGTGCAGCTGATCAGTGCTGCCTATCAGTGCTCATCAGTGTCGCCTATCAGTGCTCATCAATGCTGCCTATCAGTGCCACCTATCAATGCGGCCTAGCAGTGCAACTGATCAGTGCTGCATATCAGTGCTCATCAGTGTCGCCTATCAGTGCTCATCAATGCTGCCTATCAGTGCCACCTATCAATGCCGCCTAGCAGTGCAGCTGATCAGTGCTGCCTATCAGTGCTTATCAATGCCGCCTATCAGTGCCTCCTCATCAGTGCAGCATATCAGTGGCCATTAATGCTGCCTATCAGTGCCCATCAGTGCCCCCTATCAGTGCTCATCAATCCCACTTATCAGTGCCCATTAGTGCCTCCTATCAGTGCAGCCTATCAGTGGCACCATTCATTGATCATCAATGCCACCTACCAGTGCAGCTTATCATTGCTGCCTATCAGTGCCCATCAGTGTCCCCTATCAGTGCTCATCAATGCCGCCTATTAGTGCCACCTATCATTGCTCATCAATGCCACCTACCAGTGCAGCTGATCAGTGCTGCCTATTAATCCCGCCTATCAGTGCTCATCAATGCCGCCTATCAGTGCCTCCTCATCAGTGCAGCATATCAGTGGCCATTAATGCTGCCCATCGGTGCTGCCTATAGGTGCTCAATGCCCATCAGTGCCCATTAATGCTGCCTATCAGTAATCATCAATGCAGCTTATCAGTGCCCATTAATGCTGTCTATCAGTGCCCATCAGTGCCACCTATCAGTGTTCATTAATGCTGCCTATCAGTGCCCATTAGTTCCTCCTATCAGTGCTCATTAATGCCTGCCTGACAGCGTCTCTCTCATGGAACAGCTCAGAGCCGGCATTAATAGTTCTCCCTCCCCCTCTTTCCTCTCTCGCACGGGATGGGAGAGAAGACAGCCGATCTGCTCCTTCTCCCCATGACTCTCTCCTCCTGTGTGTGCTCTGCGGGAAGTCAAGTGTAAACCTAATTAGCTCACACTTCCCACAGAGCACACACAGGAGAGGGGAGGGGGGGGGAAGTGGGAGCAGATCGCCTGTCTCCTCTCCTATCCCGTGCAAGAAAGGACGGAGGGAAGGGAGAACTATTAATGCCGGCTCTGAGCTGTATGAGAGAGACGCTCTCAGCTCAGAGCCGTGCAACTAGCAACCCCGCCGGGGGCCCCCCGTAAGTGGCAGAATGCCAGGGCCTGGTCGTAAGTGAGACCCTGGTAGTTCCAGCATTACCTTTAGTTGCATTTCACACTGCTGTGCTGCAGTTTACCCACATTGGTTTCTAGAAGTGCACCAAAACTCCTGCATTCAGAAAGTGCACCAAATCCACAGGATATAATAGAGGTCTATGGCTAAGCACAGCAAACCCACAGGAAAGCTGCAGGCACACTGCACTACACCCGCGGTGTGGGTAAACTGCAACACATCAGTGTGAAAGCAGCCCTATACTATTATGCTCAGTGTATTGCTTCACACTGGCCTGAAGATCTCTTCTTTTCTGATGCTGGCACCACTCTGAAAAATGCTAGCTGGGAGGATAAGAGGTGGTGTGCAGTTGGTATTACTCCGCCTGGGACAGGAGCCAGTACTACAGAGGAGTCATCAGGCAATGCAGCTCTTGCTCTCTACTACAGCTCCAGCTTTCCAAGTAGCCCCTCTGCATTGCACTCTGTTTGATGCTCTTGAATAGCGGGTCAGCAAGCCCAGACCATGATCTACCAGTCACCTGTCTGCGATCTACTGGTAGATTGCGATCTACAGGTTGCTGACCCGCGATTTAGGACATTATTCTGGCAGTAGGTCCCTTTAAAACTACCTTTGCCTAATTGAGACAACCATTTGCAGCAGTTTCAGTAACAGTACCAACATGTGTGACAAACTTAGGTAGTTCTTACTACTGCCAGTTTAAGAAGCTGTTGTTATGTCTGTGACAGATTCTTAAATAATTACTGCCAGTTTGCAGATTAGTAAACCAACTCTGAACTGGTGTACAGAGAGACACAAGTCTTCAGAGTGGGGATTTTTGTGCTGGGAAGCAGTTATTAATGTGACAGATTCCAGCACAGGGCTCATGGTTTCTAGAATGCCAGAGGTTGCTGGCTTCCCACCATCCAATGACTCATCCCTGGCCCCATTCTGCTGCTGGGCAGGAGATCCCCCGGTTGAAAGTGGAATGTGAGCAAAGGAGTGGTGATGCTGGAGGAAATCATTTTCTAAATATGGCAATGTCCATAACTGGGCAATGATGAACCACGAGAGGCGACCGAGATGGGGAACTTGTCTTTGAGTTCCCTATCAGGCTTCACCCAATTCCACGCCTGCCTATTGCCACGTGCTATCAATCACAGGCAAGGCAAACTTGATGGGGAATTAGTCTTTTTCCCCCCGATATGCCTCACCTCACTACAAAACTTCTTGGCCATGCACCTATCTGGTTGACCAGGGGCGGGGGGGCTTAGTATTACTGAGCTGCACTGAGGATGGAGTGTCCAGTATGAACACTTCTGCCACAGTGCTACCACCTTCTAAGGCAGATTCATGCACTGACAGGTACACGAATCTGTCGCAAGTACCATCAATTTTGGTGCAGATCTGTGAGGAGATTCTAAAGGGTGTGTACCACACATTATGACATAAAATAGGACTCCTTGTTGTTCCATTGCTGTGTATTTCCAACCCATTTTAAATAAAGGGATACGTTAATGCTGCATTCACATCTGAGCATTGCGTGAACATGCATTTTTGCACACCTCTTTTGTGAACATTTCTTTCGCCACATTTTCACACTACATGCATAGGGCAGCTCATTTAAATGCGCCAAAGAAGTCCATGTACCTTGCTGGGCGTTGAGCTTCGCCCGTTTTTGCAACTGTGTGTTTTGACTTTTTGCGTGACTGCTTGCCGCGTTTGGCACCACTAGCACAATGTATGGAACGCTTAGATGTGATTGCAGCCTAATACAGTACATATTAACACTCAAAGTGCCAAGCACTAACGAGCTTACAGTAATGCACAGCAATAAGCTGGGCAGATGTAAAGAGCTCCTGATACCTTTAACACATACCTAATGAAATTCAGGAAGATATCTGCGTTTGGACAAAAAAAAAAAATCAATAAATATACAGCACCAATAAGTTGATTACAAACCATAACATACAAAATATAAAAAGAGAGAATGCAGCAATAGAAAGCTTGAAAATTAATTCATAAAAGTCCAAATATATAATCTATATTTTTAGCATAGAATGTGAGATAGACATGCATGCACACTCAACACCACAGTGAAGAGGCAAGCCTGCTTACCAAAGATGATAGATCCTCAGATTATAGAGAGTCGTCAAATGACGTCAGAATATGACAAAACGTGTAAGGAGGGTCTTGGAACACATGATATAAGCACGCCATATGCAGCGGTCATCTTAGAATTGTTTTTGCTGTGCTATTTTAATCTGTACTACATGTGAGTTTAATTCTTGTTATTATTTTTTTTATATGATTATAAGACACTATGGCACTTTTATTTACATTTCCCTGAGGTAAAGACAGGAGGTTTTGTTATTGCTGGAGGTGCTGATCTTTTTGAAAGTGGCTTATGAGTCTTCCACACAAAAGCAGCCTTGTATTAATGGATGTTGTCTGGGAATCAGCTGAAGCCTAAGGCTTCATGCACACAGGGATAGCTTATCAGAGATGTTTTCAGCTTTTACCAGCGTTATATTACCACCGTTTTTCCAAGTTTTTTCGTGTTTTTAGCATTTTTAAAGGGCCAGCATTTTTTTTTCAATTGATCTAAAACGTCCAAAACGTTGGGGATTGACGTTTTTGAGAGTTTTTGGGCGTTTTTACGTTTTTATAGCTGAAAAACGTCCAAAAGAACCCTCTGGTCTTGGGTTTTTTTTACAGCTAAAAAACATCACTGCTAAAAACAGCTGATAACAGCCTGTGTGTGCATGAACACATAAGATAACATGATGGAGGGTTTATTGACTGTAGAAAAAACGTCTGCAGCTGAAAACAGCTGCTGAAAAACAGTCAAAAAAACATCCTGTGTGCATGAGGCCTGAAGGTTCATCTGGTTATTATCTACAACAATGCCTATTTAGACCTCTCTATAACCTCTGGGTCTACCGTCTTTGGTAAGCAGGTGTGCTTCACTGTGATGTTGAGTGTGCATGCACATTTATCTCACAGAAGCGGGTGCTGGGATTCTACGCTACGAATATAGACTATATATTTGGACTTGAGTTTATGCACCCTCAGTTTGTGTGATGTATTTACTATGAAGCTACAATTAAGCTTTACCATGGTAACATTTTCACTCTCTCTCTTTTAGGCCCCTTTTATATGGGCTTTCTGATCAGGTCTGCCTGTCAGTTTTTCAGGCGGACCTGATTGGACGCTCCATTCAGCCCTATGGAGCGGCGGATGCCAGCAGTGACATGTTCGCTGACATCTGCCAATATCCAATCCGATCCTGTCCGTGAAATCCAGACAGATGGAAACCCTCAGGGGCATTGCTAGGTGGGAAAAATTCCAGGGGCTAAAGCCCTGAAGAAATGAGTATCCCCCCTCTCCTCTCTCTGAAATGCTGGTACTTGTAGTTCCTCTGTTATTTCTGTTTATTTCTCATGCTTTCTTGCTACCCCTTTCTCTCTCTGACATGCTGGGAGTTGTAGTCCCTCTGTGCTCTCTCTCCCCAGGAGAGAGAAAGAGAGGGCCAGAGAGGGGGAGAGAAAGCACAGATGGACTAAAACTCCCAGCGGCCAGTGACAGAGAGACAGAGAACGGGGCTCTTCCGCACACATCAAACGTCCCGCGCTAGCACGGAATTGACTAAGTGTGACCTGACGCCAATCACAGCCGCCGGGCACTGCCCGCAGTGTCACTTCCTTTGGTTGCAGCAGCGCCCTATTGACGTCACATGTCCTGCACTGCGGGATTGGACAGCATCAGTGTGACGTCCATCACTCTGGGCTAATAATGTAGGTAGACATATGGGGACCACCCGGGGCTCTAGCCCCCCCTCTCGACCCCACTGAAAACCTTATTTTCCATCCGTCTGGAGAATCGGATCGAATAGGATCGGATGAAAACGGACAGGCGGTCCGTTTTTATCCTATCTCCATAGAGGACAGCGGGGCTTTGACAGGTCCATCTTCGCACAGTGAGCGGAGACAGACCTGTCATCCACCTGCTCATTGGGAATCAGCGGATCGATCCCTGCTGAGCAAAGCAGAGTCTGTACAAGGACACGTTATAACAAAATGCTTTCAATGGTATATTTAACAGACCAAAGGAAGCAAGTAAGAGAAGTTCATTGTTACATACAGTAAACTTTAAATTGTTACTGGATCTCTGATTATTAGTTGCTAATTCATGATATTTTTTATGCTTGCACAAGAAGTGATTAATGTATTTATTTGCTTTAGCACTATGTATGAAGAATGGCAATCATGACAGACGTCTCTGTCAGTTTATAAACAAGTTTTAAATGGAGTCATTCTCTGTAGAAATAATAGAACAGCTGTGTATGCTGCTCACCTGGAAACAGCCCTTAGCATCTATTTAGGGAAATATTTTCCTGTCACTCCTGACTGTTCAGGAAAATCAGGACAGCCATCGATAGGAGCAAGATGTCACTGGAGCATGTCAGGGAAATCTAGCCATAACCAAAGCACCACAATCACTATGCAGCACATGTAAATAGATGAACTATAGGAGGTATAATTGCCACCACCACATCCCTTTTCTGTATAGCCACATAATATATACAACGCTTTTTAACAGACATTTTTTGTTACTTATATTTTAAAGGATACATGTACACACAATAAATATTAAATTCTGCGCAATAAATATTTCTTGTGTGGCCTCTTTTTGTGATCTCCAGAGGTGCCTGCACTTTCAGTTTAAAAACAGTTTCCTGCAGATGTTCAAATATTAGAAAACACTGTGCATACCTACTTGCTTCCCCATAACACCAGCAGGGTGGTTCCGCAGGCTTGTTTGCTACACTTGCTAACAGAGGAAGATAGCTAATTGTGTAGCATACTGAAGATCTGAATTTTGTGTTATATCTTGATTTATAACAACATTTTGTTTGTGTAACCAAAGAAACCAGTTTTGCTGTTTCAAGACAACGACCAGCTCCAGCATATATACTGCGGCAGGTTGGCTCTCCTGCGCGAGCTGACATACTGTACATTGGTCCGTGCATGTGAGATTGCGGGCGCATGCTCACTGCGCGCCGTGGGAATACGCCCGCGGGTCCAGTGGACTAGATGTCTGCCGGCAACCCGCGATCCCCGGGTACTGTAAACTAGGTGGATTCCAGTTCTGACAGTTATCGGAAACAGCGATCTCTGTCATGTCCTAGGTAGTCCTACAGTTAGAACGCACCCAGGGAACACAGTTAACCCCTTCCCTGCCAGTGTCATTTATACATTGATCACTGCATTTTTATGGAACCGATCAATGTAATAATGTCACTGGTCCCCAAAAAGAGTAATTTGGGGTCAGATTTGTCTGCCGCAACATTGCAGTCCCACTAAAAATCGCAGATCGCTGCCATTACCAGTAAAAAATAAATAAATACATAAATCTATCCCGTAGTTTGTAGACGTGATAACTTTTGCCATCAATATATGCTTATTGGGATTTTTCTTTTACCAAAAATATGTAGAATAATACATATTGGCCTACATTTATGGAGAAATGTGTTTGTTTTTTTGGATATTTATTATAGCAAAAAGTAAAAAATATTTTTATTTATCAAAATTGTTGCTCTTTTTTTGTTCATAGCGCAAAAAATAAAAACCGCAGAGCTGATCAAATGCCACCAAAAGAAAGCTCTATTTGTGGGAAAAAAAGGACATACATTTTGTTTGGGTATAGTGTCCCATGACCGCGCAATTATCAGTTAAAGTGACACAGTGCGGTATCGCAATAAAATGGCCTGGTCATTAAGGGGACAAATCCTTCCAGTGCTGAAGTAGTTAAGCTTGTGATTTTGTGGATTTCAGGCATGATTCATTTCAAACGGGCTTTCTGTTCAAGTCCGCCTGTGCGTTTTTCAGGCGGACCTGAATGGACGCTCCATGCAGCCATATGGAGCGGCGGATGTCAGTGGTGACATGTTCGCTGACATCTGCCGCTCTCTGATCCAATCCTGTCCGTGAAATGCAGACAGATGGAAACCTATTTTCCCATCCGTCTGTGGAATCGGATCGGAGCGGATCGGATGACAACGGACATGTGGTCTGTTATCATCCGATCTCCATAGAGCAGAGAGGGGCTCTGACAGTTCCATCTCCGCTCAGTGAGCCCTTACTCATTCCTAATGGTAACAAAAAAAGGTGCTGATCACACATGGGAGTTGATTTACTAAAACTGAAGAGTGCAAAATCCGGTGTAGCAATGCAGGGTACCCAATCAACTTTAAACTTCAGCTTGTTCCATTAAAGTGATTGTAAAGGCTAGTTTTTTTTTTTTTTTTTGATTTTTTTTTAAACAAATATGTTATACTTGCCTCCTCTGTGCAGTTGGTTTTGCACAGAACAGCCCGGATCCTCCTCTTCTCGGGTCCCTCTTCTGCTCTCCTGGCCCCTCCCTCTGGTGAGTGCCCCCTCAGCCAGCAGCTTGCTACAGGGGGCACCCGAGCCGAGTCAGAGCTCTGTGTATCCATTCAGACATCCGGCCCCATCTCTCCCCTGATTGGCTGACTGATTTTGATTGACAGCCGCGGGAGCCAATGGCACTGCTGCTGTGTCTCAGCCAATCAGGAGGAGTGTCTAGGACAGCTAAGAAACTCATGGACATCGCTGCAGAGCGAAGGGGCTCAGATAAGTGGTTATGGGGGGCTGAGGGAGGCTGCTACACACAGAAGGTTTTTCATCTTAATGCAAAGAATGCATTAAGAGGGAAAAACACTTCTGCCTTTACAACCCCTTTAAAGCGGAGTTCCACCTATGTAAAAGTCAGCAGCTACAAAAAGTGTAGCTGCTGACTTTTAATAATTGGACACCCAATTGTCCCTCGCTCCAGCGATGCGGTCGCCCGAGGGCTCGCTCATCGCCCCCTCCCCTCGGCGGCGCCGGCATCATAAGTGTGGGCACCCGGCTTTGGCTTCAAAGCCGGGCGCTCACTGTGCATGTGCGAGTCGTGCTGCGCCTTGTGACTGGCCAGCGTATCTTCTGGAACCTGTGAGGTGTCCCAGAAGATCGCCGAGCGTGAGGGGGGGAGGTGAACTTCCTTCCTGTAGTCGCGGTGCCAGGGGAGGAAAAGGACCTGGGACCCTGTGAAAACAGGGTCCCTGGTCACCCCCCCTAAAAAAAAGACATGCCAATTGTGGCATGTCGGGGGGGGGGTCACCTTCCATTAAAGCGGTTGGAACTCCGCTTTAAGCTTTGACAATAAAACCTGGAAGTTGCAGAGCTGCACCAGATTTTGCACACTCTAGTTTTAGTAAATCAACCCCATGGAGTCCATACATTATATCCAGGGAAATGCAATGAGTAGGGCATACTGAGAGAAATGAATAAAGCAGCCAATGCAACTAATATATGAAAGAGAGATGACAATATTTATAAGAGCAATCACCCTCTCCCTATAAAGTTTGTATCACTTTCTCAGGTTTGCTTAGTCCTTTCCAAGCATTGTGATTTCTTGGCGCTCTTTGATGTGAGAGCCATAAATTTGTCATCATCAGCACAGAATTCTGTTCAGCTGTTGGATAACCTTTATCTTGCAGACACTATTGTCATGGCTGAACATGTCAAATTGTTATTGCAAATTGTTGCATTATGAATCAAAGTTACTGTATATATTTCATGGTATTACATAGTAGCAGAGGTTTAGCATATCTTAAATTGAAGCTATAATTGCATGGTGTCAACTTTACTTATTTTTTTACATTTTGAAATTGATGCTTTATATATATTTTTTTCCTAGCTATACAATATTTGTTTTACTTATAAACATTCAATTCATGAAAATAGAATGGAATAGAAAGGAGAACTATGGATTAGTTAAAGAAAAGAACAAAACAGAGGTTATATCTCAGCCACTATGCTTGGTTTACCTAAGCCAGAAAAACCTTCCGAAAGTGAATGTTTACTTAGTTAACGAGGTAAAGCAGTGTTCACTTTAATTATCCAATAATGTACAAACAAACATTTTTGAAGTAAGTATATAATATTACAGAATATGTATTCTTATACCGTGCCAGCAGCTGGGGTTTTAGGCTAATTCTCTCATGTTTACCTGTATGAAGGCTCTATCCAAGACTTCTGTCAAAAAACATAGTGAGGTTGATTTACTAAAAGAGTAGGGGCTATTATTAGCAAAGTGTATCTTCACTCATACAATCTCATATAATCTTTATTTTTTGGTCAAATGCAGTTTTTATTGCAAATTGTGTTTCTGATACAGCAAAGGGAAATTTTAATGATTTGGAATTGATTGATCAAAGAGCTGATTTTATCTTTATGACTGTCTCTGTGAGCTGTCTTGTTATAAAAGTTTTCACCTTTCAATCATGTGTTTCTTATAGGTTCTTAATTGATTAATTGATAAATATTCCCCCCTCCCCATCTCTCAATTTATTTAGATCAATCTATGGGGAAAGGCACAGCCAGAGGCACATACCATTTCTGCACAAGTATCGGTGCAGTTTAACACATTTGTTTAACTAAGGCAAAAACAAAAAAGCCTCTGCAAACAACATTCTCCTCTCTATACATACTGCAGGTGTACCTGCATTTCTCCATCCAGCTCATTCCTTCCAATTTGTTTCCTACTAAGTGTATATATATCACCCTCACTCCAGCTGGCATCCTGTTACTGCACTCATCATCACCTCATGCTCATTCTTAACCCACATGCAGGCATAACCTCCAGGACACTGGGGAATATGTCTGCGGGCACATCTTACCCCCACCCTAACACCCTCACCTTCCTCCTTCTCATAACCTCTGGGGATATCCCCCCTAATTCTGGCCCTCTGCTATCTATTGCCCAACACCCAACACCTTTCTTTTTCTGGTAGCAGCCACAGTCTCCACACTCAAATTACTCTTTCCCTGCTTCTAAAGCCCCATACACACGATGCGAATTTCGGAAGGGAATTTTCATCCAACGACCGATTGTCCGATATTCTTTCCGTTAGTATGCTCCTTGCGACAGCCGATTTAGATTTTTTTTGGACAACAAAAGCTGGATGTGCAGACTAGAAAAATGTTTTTGTACAACAAGTCAACATCCAATTTTCATATCATTAGTATGGTTTTCGTACAAATAAAATTGTACGATCAAGACTACCCCTGCTCAGAAACTAAAAAATACATACAAGGCTAATCAACACATTACATCACTTCTGATGTTGAATTCGGTCGTATGAAAATTTCCGTGTGGTTAGTAACCTCTTCACTTTCGACATGAGACAAGCATCCAACAAAAAAGGACGTTTTGTCGTCTGAAAATCTAATCATGTGTATGAGGCTTAAGAACCACAAATGCATTTTTTAAGATAAACTTGAGAAAAGTTATCTGAGGATTACTTTGATTTATCCACTTGTCATGCTTCCTTGACAGCCTACACTACACTTTCTCCTCTAAAATATCCACTATAATTCCTTATGACTTTATCATCCCTAGTAATGCTAGCATCCCAAATGCATCTCAGCTTTCCAACCTAACCTCATCTTTTGATAACAAAAGAACACACACACCAACTCACTGACAACAAAACCGTAGATATTGTATTCTCTCACCTCTACACTCCTTGCAACCTCTCCAGCACCCCTCTTCCTCTGAGTACAAACTTATCAGCTTAACTCTCTCCCTGTTATCAAAGTCCTATCCCTCCAACCAGCATTCAGTTACCTTTAGAAACCTTTGCCACTTTAGCCCTTATAGTCTTTATACTGCTATGGACCACCTCTAAGGCACCTCTAAGGCCGGCCATACATGAAGCTAATTTCTTTCCTGAAACCACGGGTTGCAGGAAGGAAATTTGCTCAATTCCCCCATCAACACAAGACAGTGTTGACAGGGAAATCCCTCCTTGCGAGCAACTGTCTTCCAGTGGGGCGGAGGAAGCTGTCCTCGCCAAGAGAAGACAGTGATTATCGCTAGTGGCTATAGCAGCTTCAACGATAATTGCAAGAGCATCCAGCAGGCTGGTTGTACCCAAGCTGATCAATCGATCAACTTGGTACATACAGCCTGCCCTTTAATGGTTTGAACCACGTATGGTTGGCCTAAGGCATTTTATGATCTTGCTGTGAGATCTATTGTTACGGTAAGCAGCCTATTAACCCTTTATGGTGGAGCGGTCCTGTAGCACATCTCTCTTTTCCTGGTGGTGTTATTCGCTTTACAAATCTGTGCAGAAGCTAATCAGTGTTGTGGATCACACATTTTTCACTTATTTGAACTTTTATTTTTTTCACGTTTGTTAGCACAATGACTATTATTATTATTATATTATACAGGATTTATATAGCACCAACATTTTGCACAGCGCTTTACAACATGAGGGCAGACAGTACACTTAAAATACTATTCAATACAGGAGGAATCAGAGGGTCCTGCTCGTTAGAGCTCACAATCTAATTCACTTATGTATTCACATAATAATGACCTTATATTTGAAAAAAGCACTTTTATGAATTGATTATTATTTTATGTATTTATTAATTGTTGAGTGTATTTATTTTGTATGTTTTAAAATATTTTAGTGTTTAAAGGGGCAGCACACCTTTAATTGTGCTTTCATATGTGAACTGTCTTATCAGCCAACAATTTTGTATCTCTGTTCATCCTCTTTTGTGATTTATACACCAATGCCACACAGCACATCCAGGTGTGTGACACATGAGGTGACACTTTTCTGGGGACACATCTTGAAGCATGAGGTTATCACAAATATGTTTTGATTACCAAGCACAACCAATTGAAACATATCCAAAGTTAAAGAAGTTAATATTAAGAGCTTGGAGGAATTCCCAAAATTACAGAACAGCTTGGGCAGTCAAAGCCACATCTGACCCCATACACAGAATACACAGAGAAGCACTGTGGCTTAGCGGTTAGCACTTATGCTTTGCATCACTAGGTTCCTCGGTATGAATACCAACAAGGATACTACATACATAAAGTATTCTTGCTCTCCCTGTGCTTGTATGGGTTTCGTTCGAGTGCTCCGGTTCCTCCCACATTATAGGATATGCTGGTAGGTTCTTGTCTACATTGACCTGTATATGCATACATGTGGAATGGAGACCTTGGACTCTAAGTTTCTTGAGGGCAGGGATTGATGTGAATACAGTATGTAAAGTGCTACATACATTGCCAGTGGCAAAATAAATACCTGTAATAATACATATAAAACGTCTCTTATATGAGAAGTACAGCCAAAGCTCATTTGGTTGTACTTCTCCTATGGATCACAGGAGTGCAGTTTGTTTTGCACTCCTGTGACCCGTTTTCAGCAGAAAGCGGGCTGAAGTTCGCTGAGTCAGTCCAGGCTCGGCCGTCATCACGACCATAGAGTCGGGATCCACCCACATGTTTGGACCGACACCCGGCTCAGCCTCTCCACGAGCCACTGAGAGCCTGAGCCGGCTGCTCCCACCCCCTCCACAGCCTAGCGCTCCAGTGAGCAAGGAGGGGGCAGAGCAGAGAGCTGCTGACTGACGGAGCTGTGAGAACCTGTACATCTCTTTTAAGTGACTGCTTAGTGCAAGATCTCTGCATGTATCAGGCAAACCATAAAAAACAATGATGTGTAACTTGGTGTTTACTGACTGAACCTGAAACTTCAGTCTTTGGTCTGGAGGTTCAGGTGGCTGTTACCCCATTGGTAGGGCAGAACTTTGAAGTCTGCTGGTCCACCACAGTGACTGGGGCTTAAGAAGAAGCTGCATGCTCTTGTGCTTTTCGCCAGCAGCCCACAAGCTGAATATAGCAATGAAAGACATGATGCCTAGTTACAGCCCACATGTCCAATCACTGCTGTCTCATCAAGTGTGGTGCCCCTGAGCACTCAAGGGTGGGAAGTGGTGGAATTTATATCTTCTGGGCTTGTCCAGGTGTCCTGGGGATGGTGGAGTGCAAGAGGATTGTGGAAAAAAATTAAAGGGCTTGCACCTACTGCTGAAAAATATGGGTAAATATGGACTTCATTACAGTGCTATTATCCTAGAGACAAACAGAAGCTCAGTGGCATCCACATTGTTTGAGTGGAATTTGGCCTCAAACGCCCTCTAACATGTTAAACCTACTACTTCTAATATACTATGTCTCACACTTACCTTAGGACCACTTTCACACTGGGGCGGTTTTCAGGTGCTTTAGCGCTGAAAATAGCACCTGTAAAGCACCTTAAAACTGCCTCCCCTGCGGCCCCATTGTGAAAGCCCGAGTGCTTTCACACTGGGCAGTGCTAGTGCCAGTGACAGTTTAAAGTGGTATTAAACCCCAAACCAAAAATGTATTATATTGCAAATTACCAATCTTTAGATGTGGTGGCTGCATCAGTTTTCTTTTCATAGGCTTTTTTCCCTCTGTTTTCACCTGTTGATCTAGCTAGTAATACACCTTCTGTATTAGTGAGACACATCTCTGAAGGAATGAGCGGAGGGGGCACAACAGACAGCAGCATTGTCAGTCTCTGGGGGAACCACTAACAAATTGAAGCCAAACTCCAGCTGACACTTTAAAATCAGTTAGAGCAAACAGTGTTTTTTTTCTTTTTGGATAAAGGTTTTACATTAATAAGTAAAAGC
Source organism: Glandirana rugosa (assembly GCA_018402905.1). Taxonomy (NCBI): domain Eukaryota; kingdom Metazoa; phylum Chordata; class Amphibia; order Anura; family Ranidae; genus Glandirana; species Glandirana rugosa. Next base: position 73,451 of record BLSH010075908.1, on the reverse strand, counting down.
TGTTAATTGTAAGCACCCCTGCCAGTGTTAAGTGGTTTGTCTCATTTGTGTAAACTGATACATTCTGCTGGACAGTTTGTGCTTGGAAAATCAATAGACTTGCTGGCTGAATTACCAGATGAAAATAGAAGAAAGCCTAAAAAGGAAACCAATACAGCCATCACATCTATGAACCAGTAAGCTTCAATATAATAAATGTTTGCTTTTGGGTTTAATGCTGCTTTAAGCTGTTATTTAGGTCTTAGCAAATAATACTTCTTAATCGTGTGTGGGCTTGGTGAACTTGTGATCTGGGCAAGTCAGGTTGTGTTGAGGGTCACCTAGAGAGCAACAATAAGCACTGCCATCCAACCTTTCAGAAAATATGCCAAATATTCATTTTTTTTTTGTTTAATATATTTAGCAAAACGAAAAATAAAGATACGATAACAACATCATTTCTCCCTATTAATATTGTCTCTGTCCGGTGCTCACCACCATAAATACATATTGCAGCTCAAGACCTGCATTACCATACAGCAAGCCACCCAGTGTCGAACATTACTATATGCTTATTAATTATTGTTGGCAGAAAGTTCCCACCCCTTCTGCCCACCCAATAGAAGGGGAGGAGAAGGGGGGAGAAAAAAGAAGAGAAAAAAAAGAAAAAGGAAAAAGAAAAAAAAGGAAAAACAAAAAAAGGGGGGGAGGGTGCGTCCGGCGAAGATGGCGAGCTAGTCATTCTACCCAGATCTGATCAAGAAAGCCGTTTCTTCCACAATATCTGGTTCTATTGGTCCATAAAGGCTGGAAGAGCAGGGGATTCAAGAAACTGTTCATTTTCTGTGTAGATAAGAAATCAAAGTTTTCCCCATGTGTTTGCCAGACCAACCTGCTGCATTAAGCCTCGCACACACGAGTCGACGATCGTATACAACAGGTGATACAAACGACTGTTGTATGCGAAATGAATTGTTAGTACGCGCGATTGGAACAGCTGACGTACGACGGTCGTACAACAGGAGTTGTATGAGCAAACTAGATAACTTGGTAGTACCAACAAGCAGTCATACGACCGTTGTATCGTATGTACAGAGAAGTTGGTCCACCAAGTTGTATTGTGCAAAACACGCATGCTCCGAAGTCAGGAACGGCTGGATGCTAATTACATGCACCTGAATGTTCTTTCTTTGGTCGTACGATCATGTAGTACAGTCAGTATGCTAGATACAACAGCCAACATACGATTTGCTCTGTTCGGTCGTACGACCGTCGAACCGTGTGTACGAGGCTTTAGTTGTAGAGCATTAGTGTTGGTCACAGCACCATATCTGGTTACCTTACACAGCACAGAAGATGGACAGATGTCAAAGCAACAGCTCATCCATTGCTAACCTTGGTCACTGTGATTTTGACTTGTTGATTACACTGCCTGCTGTATAGCTTGCTCATTATCGATGCAAAGCTGAGAACCATGATAAATTGATGGGCCGCTATCAGTCCTGTACAAAAGGACTTGGTTTGTTCACCCCATTTGAAATACAGTAAAATGTGCGTCTTAAAATAAAGTTGTCACGACTACCTTCAATAGAAAGAAATCAAGAGAGACTAATAGAAGTCCTGCTTCTACATGCTAATCTGTGATGTATGTTAATCATCTGCTTCCTGGGGATTTAGTAAAGCCCAGCATTTTGCTTTTAGCGTACTCTGAGAACAGCAATCTCCATCAGTAAGTGGGACATGTAAAGTATTCTCCAACAGCTTTTCTTGATTGATTCTGACCTTTGCAAAGAGAACTTACAGCAACTTGAATGTGCAGATACAAATAGAAATTTGAGGATCAAGCCTCTTTTTCTCTTATTCTCTTGGTCATTCCCTCAGCAATCTACATACAGGAATCCTCCTGTGCACCAGTTCTAATACAGCACGCATACCATCCATCCCTATAATAACTGGGCTTAAATACTTGCTTCTTATATTACAGGATTTCATTAGGACTACAATGCCAAGTTATAACAACATGTGAATCTTAATGAGAGGCACATGAATGTTTAGTAACTATTTGTGTCCAACCTAAGGTAGTATTTCATCTGGAATGCATCTATCCATATTTTAGGACCGGTATGAAACATAAAAATTTCACTAGACAACAATAATAATGTTAGTATTAGCAGTAAAAATAATAACAAAACCATTAAAAATGTAATAAAAATATCAACATGAATTCTAAAAACTCTCACAACAGTATTGCCCCGTACACACGGTTCGACGATCGCATACAACAGGTCGTACTCACGACCGTTGTATGCAAAATCGATCGTTTGTATGCGCGATTTGAACAGTCGAACATACGACGGTTGTACAAGGGAGTTGTATGGGCAGACTAGAAAACTTGGTCGTACCAACAAGCTCTCATACGACCGTTGTATCGTGTGTACAGAGCAGTTGGTACAACAAAGTTGTATTGTGCAAAACACGCATGCTCCAAAGTCAGGAATGGCTGGATGCTAATTACATGCACCTGAACGTTCTTTCCCCGGACGTACGATCGTGTAGTGCAGTCAGTATGCTGCATACAACAGCCAACGTACGATTCGACACGGCCATACGTACGATCGTCGAACCGTGTGTACGGGGCTTAAGAGTATTACAGTATTATTACAACAGTATATTTATTTTAATACACAGAAAATGATTATAATTACATGCTGCTAATGTGAATTAGGCCTAAACATTATGCAGTTTGTTTCACTAACAATTTTAGGCTTTTGCGTCTAACACATTTACCTGCTTTCTCTATAGATGGCTTTTTGGTAATTTTTTTTTGTGGGAAATGCATGTAGACTGAAGGAGTTCAGTGCTGTAAAACTTGAGAATGAATTGCTTCTTAGTGCCTGAAGCTACATGGGAGAGATAGGGCTTACTTTGAAGCTCATTTGCTTGTTAAGAATATACAATACTTGAAATAATATGTGTATGATTTTCAAAATAAATTGTTGTAGCCTTGCCACATTTTTTCTTTGCATTAGGGCCTCATGCACACAGGACGTTTTTGGACGTTTTTACAGCTGCTGATTTTAGCGTCAGATGTTTTTCCTACAGTCAATAAACTCTCCATCATGTAATCCTATGTGTTCATGCACACATAGGCTGTTATCAACTGTTTTTAGCTGGGGCATTTTTGAGCTGTAAAAAAAGCCCAAGACTAGTGGATTCTGAGAGTCGTTTTTCAGTTGTAAAAACCCTGAAACGCTCAACAACATGCAAAAAACGCCACTCACCAACGTTTTTGCTGGTTTTAGATCCATTGACGAGAAAAAAAACAAAACACAACTGCTCATAAATGCACAAAAACGTGGCTCACCAACGTTTTTGGTCCATTGAAAAACAAAAGAAAAAACACTACTGCTCAAAAACACACAAAAGCGCGGCTCACCAACATTTTTGCTCCATTGAGAAAAAAAAAACGCTAACACTCAAAAACGCTAGTGCAAAATTCTGAAAAACTCACTGCAAAGCTACTGATGGTTTTAGAAAGTTTTTTAACATCCTGTGTGCATGAGGTATAACGATTCATTGAGTCACGTAAATATGCAAATAAACCTTCAACTTAAAACTTCCTCTGACTTTATTTTACCATGGGAGAGAGCTACACAGGAACTTTTTTTGCATGAGATTACCAAAAAAGCAACATTTTGGGCATATAGTGATAAGATACAACTGTAAAATTCTTACAATTTGATCATTTAAAAATTTTCCCTATTTGTTAAAATATATATTGTGATAACTTTAGTTTAGACGAATGAGATATAAGACATAAATCACAGCTGAATATGGTGTATAACAAGGATATGCAATTAGCGGACCTCCAGATGTTGCAGAATTACAAGTCCCATGAGGCATAGCAAAACTCTGACAGCCACAAGCATGATACCCAGAGGCAGAGGCATGATGGGACATGTAGTTTTGCAACATCTGGAGGTCCTCTAATTGCATATCCCTGATGTATACCATGGACTGGTATGATGTTTAGGGTCAGTTTAGGAACATATTTTGAGAATTATGGTACTGGAAGAGATTTTGTTTCCAAATGTCTTTTCTTTCAGAGCTCCATTTATCTATTTAAACATAACTCCAACCAAAATGCTTACTTCTGGATGGAGGAGAGAAGGGTTAGAGCGAATACCGGGATTTGTATTGTTGTCTGTGTTCATGCTGGTGAAATTTCTCCTTGATTCCTGTCTCTTCTCCGGATCAAGAACAAAGAGGACATTTCTAAACAGACATGTAAAGAGCAATAAAAACTCCCATTATTACTTTAAGCATGTTCCTTTAGATACGAGTAAGAATGTTTACAATCAAGATCCTTAATTTCACTTTATGTACATTTTAAAGGGAAGAACGCGATTCTAAGCAATTGAATGATGAGACGTGATAATGGATTTTGTTAATTTTGAAACATGTCATGTTTTTATTACTGATAAACACACTTGGGTTGATTTACTAAGGATTGGAGAGTGCAAAATCTGGTGCAGGTGTGCATGGTAGCCAATCAGCTTCTAACTTCAGCTTGTTTAATTAAGCTTTGACAAAAAAACTAGAAGCAGATATACACCAGATTTTGCACTTTCCAGTTTTAGTAAATCAACCTCAATGTCTTCATCTATACTGTCTTGGATGCATACAATCTTCATGATGTCTGCTCTGTATTTGTATTTTTCTGAGCTTAAATAAAACAGTTAATAAAAAATATCCTCTCCAGTAGAGCGAGGTAGGGTTAGAACTTCTATCATGTTTTAAAGAGGTTGAAAAAGGTTCAGCTTTTTTCTCCTAAAATAAAATATATAAAATAAATATTTTATACTTACCTGCTCTGTGCAATAGCATTGCGCAGAGCGGCCTGAACCTCCTCTTCTTCTCCTTGATCTTGGCTATTCCTCTTCTAAGTCTGCCACTATAGTAAGCACTTGTTATGGGGGCAGACATGCAGACTCGCTGAAATAATGAAATAAACTTTACCCAGTGGAGGAATTTCAATGAACAGCCAGTAGCCCACTCACCTAAAAATATAATGGTCTAAGGGATATGACACACAGTTAAACCTAAAAAAATACCCTGGGACAGACCCTGGGAGAAAAGAAGTTAATCCTTCCCCACGTGGCTTAAACCGGCTAACAATGAAACAGAAAAAAACCCTCGGGGGGGTTAATGCACAAATGGGTTTTATTAATGAAAAAAATGGTATACTTTTATTACATAAATCGCAAAAATGTATATCACAACCTTCACCACAATATTAAAAATAGGACAATGTTGTCGCTCGTAAGCCAGGCTGTGTGGCTCGGCCTTGCTCCCAGCTCCCTCTTCGCATGGTTTGATTGACAGTATCAGGAGCCAATGGCTCCCACTGCCACTTCGCTTCCATGCTGCTCTCGTGCACAGTTCTGGATCAAAAGAAAAGCCAGGTAAGTGTTGGGGGGGGGGGGGGGGGGGGGG
>BLSH010075908.1:13983-35153 GCA_018402905.1 Glandirana rugosa | reverse complement strand
AAAATAATTATTTGATCCCCTTCAGGTTTTAAAAGTTTGCCCACTTACAAAGATGTGAAGGATCTAAAATGTTTTTATCATATGTGTATTTTAAATGATAGAGACAAAATATCAACCAAAAATCCAGAAAAAACACATGATACAAATGTTATAAATTGAGCTGCAGTTTAGTAAATTAAGTATTTGGTCCCCAAGCAAAACATGACTTAGTACTTGGTGGAGAAACGCTTGTTGGCAAGCACAGAGGTAAGACGCTTCTTGTGGTTGGTTACCAGGTTTGCACACATCTCAGGAGGGATTTTGATCCACTCTACTTAACAGATCTTCTCTAAATCTTTAAGGTTTCTTAGTTGTCGCTTGGCAACTCAAAATTTCAGCCCCCTCCATAAATTTTCTATAGGATTAAGGTCTGGAGACTGGCTTGGCCACTCCACAACCTTAATGTGCTTCTTTTTGAGCCACTCCTTTGGTGCCTTGATGGTATGTTTTGGGTCATTGTCATGCTGAAAGACCCATCCATGACCCATCTTCAGTTTTCTGGCTGAGGGAAGAGGGTTCTCATCCAAGATTTTACAATACATGGCCCTGTCCATTGGCCCCTCAATGCGACAAAGTCGGTCTGTACCGTAAAGTGGAACATAAGTCAGAAAATTAAGTCTTGCTAGATCACTTCAAGCTGGCCCATTTTGCAGGTATAACTAATAAGTGTCTATACTGTTTAAAATCCAGTAATACAGTGTTTCACCCTGTTCTGCACATGCTCAGTTGCTCTCTCATTTTAGGCATTGTAGGCAATGCTGAGTTTCGATCTGCTGACAGCCTTTAGCCCCGGGTTTAAATAGGTGCGATGCGGGAGCCCTGCAATACCACTGCGGGTTCCCGCATCACACCCAACTCGCACGATAGTGCACACTGCCCTATGAAAACTGAAGGGAGGTGCCAATGCATTGTTAATGACATCCCCTTTTCAGCTCGCATATTGCAGTGCAAACTGCAAACTCGCACAGGAATTGGATCGCATGGGTATGAACACCCATGCAATCCGATTCTGGTGCGGACCAAAAAAAGGGTCCTGTGCGAGTTTGGTCGGAATGCGATGCAATATCATCTATACAATCTGTATGGCTGAAATCGCATCACTCGGACATCGCATATGATTTGTGATCTCGCAGAGTGCACCTATGTGAACCGGGGCTTAAGCAGAATTAAACCCTCCTATCCTTTACAGCCAAGGTTGCTGCTTCTGTTTAAACTGCAACTGCCATGGTGCTGCACGTGTGATCAGTTATGACATCAGCCATTTGATGGTTTGACAGTTTGGTTGAGGACACAAGCAAATGTGACAGTTAGCAATCCTGGCATTCCAGGAATGTAACTGTTTTTTGAAACTGTTAAATCGATGTGTTTAGTTTCAATTTATGATTTACTGCTGTTTGGGGGCTCTGGGCTTCAGCAAAATGGCAGCCTCCAACAAGAAGCAAGTTGTTATGGGTAAAGTTCCACCTTAAGCAGAGAAACAGCCCAAAAGCATAATGTTTCCACCTCCATGCTTGACTGTAGGGGTGGTGTTCTTAGGGTCATAGTCAGTATTTTTCTTCCTCCAAACACAGCGAGTCCCCCTCCTCAAGAAGGCACATGAACAGTCATACCATACCATAACATCTAAATGATTCATTGGGAGAAAGATTGGGAGAAAGTGCTGTGGTCAGATGAGACCAAAATCGAGCTTGTTGGCATTACCTCGACTCGCCTACTATAAAAAGTTTATAGAGGGAGCTGAAACTTCGAGTTGCCAAACGACAGCCAAGAAACCTTAAGGATTTTGAGAAGATCTGTAAAGAAGAGTAAACCAAAATACCTCCTGAGATGTTTGCAAACCTGGTCCTTAAATACAAGCAACGTCTTACCTCTGTGCTTGCCAACAAGAGTTTCTCCACCAGGTACTAAGTCATGTTTTGCTTGTGGAACAAATACTTACCGTATTTTTCGCCGTATAAGACGCTCCGGCATATAAGACGCACCCAATTTTAAAGGAGGAAAATCTAGAAAAAAAAAATTCTGAACCAAATACTGTAGTAAAATATTTTCATCACGTAATGTCCACCATTGCCCCCACTCATCACTGTAATGTCCACCATTGCCCCCTACTCGTCATCACCATCACTGTTCCAGTGCAACATTGCCCCCACACTAATAATAATAGCCAGTAGTTTAACATTGCCCCCACACTAGTAATAATAGCCAGTAACATTGCCCCCACATTAGTAATAATAGCCCGTAACATTACTCCCACATTAGTAATAATAGCCAGTAACATTGCCCCCAACATAGTAATAATACTCACTGTTGCAGAAGTGTTCTCTGGTAGGATCCGCCGCCGCCGGGTGTACCAAGATGGCCGACCGCTCCGGAGCTAGGCCAAAGCCGCGGCCTTTCCTAAGGCCGCGGCGGCGTTGCGCTCCGCGGAGGTAAACTCTCTATTCGTCGTATAAGACGCACCAACTTTTCCCCCCCAGTTTTGGGGAAGAAAAAGTGCGTCTTATACGGCGAAAAATACGGTATTTTACACACTGAACTGCAACTCAATTTATAACATTTGTGTCGTGTATTTTTTTCTGTATTTTTGGTTGATATTCTGTCTCTATCATTTAACCACTTCAGCCCCGGAAGGATTTCACACTTTAGGACCAGAGCACTTTTTGCAATTCGGCACTGCGTCACTTTAACTGACAATTGCGCGGTCGTGCAACGTTGTACCTAAACAAAAACAAAAAAAAACAAATTTCTTACTTTTTGCTAAAACACAAATCCAAAAAAAATATATAAAAAAACATTTGGCCGATTTTATATTCTTCCTCATAATTGTGATAAAAAAAATGTATTGATTGGTTTGCGCAAAAGTTGCCGCGTTTACGGATGATGAGAATTAATTTTTGGGGTTTTTATTTTTTTTTACTAGTAATGGTAGCGGTACTGCGATATTGCGGCGGACATGTCGGACCATTTTGACACTTTTTTGGGACCATTGGCATTTATACAGCGATCAGTGCTATAAAAATGCACTGATTACTGTGTAAATGTCATTGGCAATGAAGGGGTTAACCTGGGGGGGGCGCTGTAAGGGTTAACTGTGTTCCCTGGGCGCGTTCTAACTGTGTGTGGGCTGCCCTAGCAGGGGAAGGGGAGTGATCACAGCTTCCATATAGAGAAAGGCTGTGATCACAGTCCTTCCCCATCTCACAGAACGGAGATCCGTGTTTACATACACGGACCTCCGTTCTTTTACTGCAGGGGGGGGCATCGCGGGTAGCCCGCGGAGATCGAGTCCGCCGCACCCTGGCCCCCCCCGGACACAGTGAGCGCGCGAGCGCGCCTCCGGCGGCGCGCGCGTGCTCACAGTGCACGATCTCGCAGCCGCCGTCATATGACGGTGATTTGCAAGATCGAACCACCTTGTCGCCGTCAACCTGCAGTTGGCGGTCAGCAAGTGGTTAAAATACACCTACGATAAAATCATAGACCCTTTATTTCTTTGTAAGTGGGCAAACTTACAAAATCTGCAGGGTATCAAATAATTATTTTCCCCACTGTATCTCTCACCAAAGTGTTGTCTCTCTCTGGTGCTTCGTTCAGGCCTGGTGCAGGATTTTTGACACCCTAGGTGAAACCTCATTTTGCCACCCCCCCGGCTCCACCCCCATCAAATTCAGCCTGATCAGCGCTCATTAAATGCAGCCTCACCAGCGCCCATCAAATGCAGCATCACCAGCGCCCATCAAATGCAGCCTGATCAGCGCCCATCAAATGCAGGCTCACCAGGGAGGAGGAGGGGAGCCCTCGGTACACTCACACATCAGTTTGATTGGCACTTGGAGGTCATTATACACTATATATACATTTACAAATTGCATGTGACAGTTTTTACTCACCACCAGGTGATGATGGTCTGTGACTCTGCAAACTGCTCTGCTCTGCATCCGAGTACGTGACCCTGGTCACCCTGCCAGTGCATGGTGTGTGAGCCGAGGAACAATCTTATTACACTCTGCTCTGCCTGCCTCTGTGTCTCCAGCTTCCTCCAGGCTCCCAGCAGGCTCCACCTGTTACCAAGCCTGGAGCGCCGTCGCTTGGACGACTCTAGTGATGCTGCAGTGCCAGAACAAGCCAGGATGGAAAGCGGCATCCACGATGGGGGGGGGGCTTGTCAGGCGCCAGGATTAGGAACTGCACGGCAGGGCTGGGCACTGGGTAGTGAGGTGAATCCGGCTGGTGGCATGAGTGAGCGCACGCGGTGAGGGTGGGACCCCTGATCAGAGGCACTCTGTTAATCCCTGAACTCTGCGCGTTACCTAATCTTGACTCCTGAATTCTGTGCGTTACTTACGCCTGACCCCAGCTCTCTGTACATTACTTAATCCTGATCCCTACACTCTCTTGACCCATAGTAGCATAGGCTTAGGTTTTATTTAACCATACCCTTTTTAAGCCATGCCCACGGCAATTTGGCCACATCCTCAAATTACACATGCCGCATCATTGCCCTTCTCATAGTGCCCAAGATATTTGGTGCTTATTTACTAAGCAAATAATTTATTTTGTGTAGGAAATTGCACCTTGCAAAGATATTTTCCCCAGAACTTAGTGAATGAATTGAAGCTCTGTTAACTTCTATCATCCATTCATGTGCAATAATGCTGTTTGTTTTTATTTTCTTTCTGTGCAATTTCCCTTGCAAAGTTGCAAAGTGAACAGCCAGCTTTTAGTAAATACACCCCTTTGTTTTAATACCTTCAATGTCTGCTTCTTATTCCAAAATTCTGTGATCTATTGTTTCAGGATGTGTTCAAAATAGAAACATGAATTTGTGGATGTGACTAAAAATAAGGTTGACTTTTTTGGGGGGGTGGTTTAAAAGTGGGCGTGGTTAGTAGAATGTCCCCTGATTTCAGTTTGAAAATCTGGTAGTCTTAAGGCCTATACACACGGTACAATTATCAGCCAAAAACTGTCGTACGACAATCTGTCATACAATAATCCGACCGTTAGTACGCTCCATTCAACAGCCGATTTTCAATTATCGTCCAACAGAAGTTGTGTGAGAAAACTGGAAAACTTTTGTCTGCCAACAAGGCGTCATACAATTTTGGGCTCGTGTGTACAGAAGTTGGAGAAATAAAAGTTGTAAGTACAAACATGCATGCTTGGTCGTGTAAACCTGCGTTCGTAATTCACAATTCACATTCACCTGAACTTCCTCTTTATATGCTCCTAACACGTCACTATGTTCGGCTTTTTTTTATCGAACAATAATTTGACTACCGTCAGTATGCTAGACAAAATCACAGACAGCGGATTTTGGAAAAAGTTGGAAGTGCGGTCGTACAACAATCACATCGTGTATATGAGGCTTTAGTCAAGACCTTATACTATCCAACCTACAGTTACTCTAGTAATAGAGATTCATACTTAAATTGGTAAATACATGGCTAATGGCCACATTTGCTGCTTTTGAAGCAATGGGGCCTATGTGATCAGATTTTACTTGTGAAGATATAGGCTCATTTACACCAGAATGTGGTGTAGGAAACCTGTGTTTTGTGTGCGTTTCCTGCACCGTCCTAAAAATGCACTGGGTGTGTGATCTGCTGTGGGTGTCATTGTATTTCTAGCGACACCCCAAATGCAGATTGCAAATGCAGTGCATTTGCCTGCACTGGATTTCATGATACCTTGGTACCATGTGGTCTGGTTGCAGAGCATTTTTAAAAGTAGGTCATGCACTAATTTTGGTGCGATCCAGTTTGATTGCAGCCCATTGAAGTGAACATGCTGAAAATCACACTGCATTTAATTGCATGGTAACACAGTCCACGTTCCTGTGTGATTCTAATGTGAAGCAGCCCTTGAAGCAGAACTAAATTCTCCTATCCTTTAAAGCCAAGTAAGCTCCTTAGCCTCTGTTTGATCTGCCGGTGCTATGGTGTTGCACATATGATCCATTATGACACCAGTCATTTGATGATTTGAGAATTTGGTAAGAACCTAAGCGAATGTGACAGTTATCATTCAGGGCATGCCCTAATTGTAACTGGGAACGGTTAAATTGATAAGTTTTGTTCTGCTTTAAGCGTGGGAAGTTTGGCAAATTTTATACCAATGGTTAAAAAAATATAAATATTTAGTAGCTTTGTGAGTGATGCAGAGTGCATTATTTGTCATTGTACATATTATATCCCTGACTCTTGTACTGTGGTGAGCAGTCTTATTGGATGTGGCTATACCATCATCTTTGGGGGCATTTCTGTTTTTAAGTACTAGGCATCTGCAACATGACCTTCCCAAGCACCACTCACTGTTATCAGACTGGAGTCCTAGTTCTCTCTGCAGGCATAACATACCCCTCGACAAAATGGCAACATTTAAGCCTTGTACACACGTGCAGATTGTTGGACAACCGAACGTCCAACTTTTGTCCAAATTGGCTTTTGGCAGTTTTGTCTAGCATACTGACGGTAGTCAAGTAATCGGCCAACAAAGCCGAACGTAGTGACGTGTTACAAGTGCATAACGAGGAAGTTCAGGTGAATGTGATTTGTGAATTAGGGACACAGGTTTACACGACCGAACACTTCCTGGATTCCGAGCATGCGTGTTTTGCACTTACAACTTTTGTTGGTCCAACTTCTGTACACACGAGCCAACAATTGACCAACACCTTGTTGGCCAACAAAAGTTTTCTAGTCTTCTCAGCCAACTTCTGTTGGCCAACAATTGAAAATTGGCTGTTGGATCATGTGTACTAACGGTCAGATTATCGGACAACAGGCTGTTGGACAACCATTGTTGGCCAATTGTTGCACCTTGTGTACGGGCCTTTACTCTACAGGGATGTGGCATCTCAGCGTGGCTCTGTCAAGTCATGTTCATGAGAATGTAGACTATTTCCTAGGACTAGGACCTAGTCTGATTATTGAGAATTAAGGCATTTACAAGAAACTGATAATCTAGGATTATCCTTGGGCCAAGAATGAGCTGCCAATAATGTGAACAGGTTTCACAAACTTTCATTCCCATCATATTTTCATGCATTTTTTAGCTTTCTGCAAATCATGTAAAATTCATGTACAATGGTAATCGCTTTTCCCAGAGTTTACTCTCACTTCTGCATTGAGACAAGTCAAGCATTCTGCGTTTTTTATATTTAGTCCTGTGTGGACTTATTCAAGATAAAGAGACCCTGTCAGTCTCTAAAGAAAATTCGAATGCAAGTCTCCCGCATTAGAAAGCTCATATACTCACCTCTCCAGTGGCATGTGTCCACTTATATCCATTCCAAAACTGCATTTGATACATCTTGCATGTGATTCTTTTGGGAGAGTTGGATGTCTGTTTTGTCCTCCATGTACAGTCTTTACCCCATGTTACTGCTGAATCCATAGGGGGCTGGAGTATGGAACCAACATTTTTAAGGTAACTTACAGGATCACTTTAGGTGAACTTGAAAAACGTATTGAAACTCATGATGTCATGTTTGTGATGGTGTGACTGATACCTAAAGAGAAATGTCGTTAGTACAGTTTATTCAGTGCAGATTGCAAGTGATCACCTCAATACAGTCACATATTTAACAAGATAAATCCAGAATAATTATGTGCTGCCAATAAAATTCCAGTCCTTAAATGTGATACATCTGCTGCATACACCCTAGTGTCGCTTTACCACCAAACTATCAAAATAAAAAATAAAATCTGTAATGCGCTGTTGTATATGAGAAACCTCTTAAGCTGAAAGTGTGTATATATAAAATAAAGTTACTGCATGCGTATATAAAATATATATACAGGGAAAAAAACTCCAATTCTTCTACTTGTATGCCCACAATCTGACAAACAATATTAAAGCAATAGTAAATCCCCTAAGCTGTTTTTATCTACAGGTAAGCCTATAATAAGGCTTACCTGTAGGTAAAATGAACATCTCCTAAACCTACACGGTTTAGGAGATATTCGCCCTGCATGCAGCCGCAGATGTCAGCGGCGCATGCACTCTGATGATCCGGTAGAGGTTGCCGGAAATCAGAGCTGGCTGCCGGAATGAAGAGCTCCCGCGTGCACGCGCAGGAGTGACGTCACACGGCTCCGGCCACTCACAGCGCCAGAGCCGCGTACCCAGAAGAAAGAAGAGGACCATCATGTCAGTGTCCTTAGCGCTGACAAACTCGGGCATTGGGGACCTCGTTCTAAGATAAGTACTTCATAATGTGTTAGTATGCAATGCATACTAACACATTATGCTGTTGTCTTGCAGACTATTCCCCCCCCCCCTCTTCTCGCGGGTTTACTATTGCTTTAATAATTGTGCTAATGCAATCCACAACTCCCGGCTTAGATGTGGCACCCAAACCCAGGGAAGTAACACCAGTAGGGAGTGGCAAAATACAGCAACAGTCACGTTTTTGCCCAACTTAAGGCTCCATTCACACCTGGGCGAATTGAAAAATGGTTTGAAGTTTCACCGAAAGAGCTTCAATCCTCAACAACTGGATTGCCATTATATTATATCCAATCGTACAGTACATGTTCACACCTGAATATTGCATGAATCTTGAAGCCTGCTGCTAAAAAAAAAGTACACAAGCTTATTTTTAAGGTCCATTTTGAAGTCCATTGGCTAAAAATAATTAAACAAAAATTAAGCCTTAAAGTGTTACTAAACCCACAACAGTAAAATCAGTGTGTATATGCAGTAAAGCATGCTTGTTAAACTCACTGCGGAACCTAAGGGGTTAATACTCTGCATTTTGTAAAAAGGCTGTCTGATCCTGTCACGCTGCACATGCTCAATTTGGTGTGTATTGCTAAAAAGTTTTTTATTTCTTGGGAGAGTGCATGTGATTAGAACAGGACCAATCAGCACTGTCCAGATAGAGGGTCAGGGGTCCAGATAGAGGGTCAGGGGTCCAGATAGAGGGTCAGGGGTCCTGCAGCCAGGGGAGAATGAAAACTCCTCCTACAATCTTTAACCAGACACTAATACAAGTCACAAGACTATATAGTGAATGCAGGGCCCTGGGTTTAGTAACATTTCGTATTTTGTATGAAAACGGTCGTACGACAGCTTGTTGTACGATCATCCTGCCGTTAGTATGTGCGATTAGAACAGCCGACGTGCGATGGTCATACAACGGAAGTTGGATGAGCAGACTAGAAAACATTTGTTGTACAACAAGAGGTCGTACGACTGTTGTATCGTGTGTACAGAGATGTTGGTCCAACAAGTTGTACTGTGCAAAACACGCATGCTCAGAAGTCAGGACGCCCGGAAGTGTCCGTTCGTGTAAACCTATGTTCCTAATTCACAAATCACTTTCACCTGAACTTCCTCTTTATACGCTCATAGCACGTCACTGCGTTAGGCTTGGTCGTACGATCGCTTAGTGCACGTCAGTACGCAAGACACAACAGCCGACATACGATTTTGAACGTCCGGTCGTACGACCGTTGCACCGCGTGTACGAGGCTTTAGTGTCAGCCCTTATCAGTTTACAAACACTTTTCAAGGCCTCGTGTTAATACTGTAAATAGCTATTTGCACTAATGCACAGCAATCACAAATCTATTACTACAATTATTTTATACAGATGATAAAATCTGATTGTTATGCAAATTGGCCAAAATTGCCCTTTTTGCTGCCTTATTAACCACTTCAGCCCCGGAAGGATTTCCAGCTTTAGGACCGGAGCCCTTTTTGCGATTCGGCGCTGCGTCGCTTTAACTGACAATTGCGCGGTCGTGCGGCGTTGTACCCAAACGAAATTTGCGTCCTTTTTTTCCCACAAACAGAGCTTTCTTTTGGTGGTATTTGATCACCGCTGCGTCATTTCTGATCGCCGCTATAAACAAAAGAAGAGCGACAATTTTGCAAAAAAACCCAAATTTCTTACTTTTTCCTAAAATACAAATCCAAAAAAAAAATATAAAAAAACATTTTTTTTCACCGTTTTTGGCCGATTTATATTCTTCCTCATATTTGCGATAAAAAAAATCGCAATCTGCGTTTATTGATTGGTTTGCGCAAAAGTGGTCGCGTTTACGGATGATGAGAATTCATTTTTGGGTTTTGTTTTTTTTTTACTAAAAATGGCGGCGATCTGCGATTTTTTGCGGTACTGCGATATTTTAGCGGACATGGGGACCATTGGCATTTATACAGCGATCAGTGCTATAAAAATGCACTGATTACTGTGTAAATGCCATTGGCAGTGAAGGGGTTAACCTGCAGGGGTGCTCTAAGGGTTAACTATGTTCCCTGGGCGTGTTCTAACTGTATAGGGGACTGCC
Organism: Glandirana rugosa; assembly: GCA_018402905.1. NCBI lineage: Eukaryota > Metazoa > Chordata > Amphibia > Anura > Ranidae > Glandirana > Glandirana rugosa. The sequence continues at coordinate 24,813 of BLSH010075908.1, read as the reverse complement.
TATCTGGGGAAGGGAAGCGATCACAGCCTTCACGTAAAGGAAGGCTGTGATCACAGCCCTTCCCCCTCACACAGAGCGGAGGTCCGTGTTTACATACACGGACCTCCGCTCATTCGCTCCGGGGGGGCCATCGCGGGTGGCCGGCGGCAATCGAAGCCGCCGCACCCGCTCCCTGGCCCCCCCTGGACACAGTGAGCGTGCGGGCGCGCCTCTGGCGGCGCGCGCGCGCTCACTATACACGTTCCCGCAGCCGCCGTCGCATGACGGCGATTTGCGGGAACGAGCCACTTTGTCGCCGTCAGATGCCGATCGGCGGTCGGCAAGTGGTTAAAAAGTTTAATTGAGAATGGCTTATAAAAGATTGTTCTTTGATGTTCCCAGAGTCCTTTTTTTCCTGAGTGCGTTTTTCTCACCCTTTGATGAATGCACACTGTAGTTTGGGTTTCTAATCTCTAGTATACAATAAGGATGTGGTGTTGTGTTCAGCTGCATCACTATGGATTCCGCTTTCTGATGTAACTAAATTCTGCCTATTGCTATTGTTAGCATGACATGAGTTTACTTGTATACCTGAATAAATCATTACAACAAACATGTAATCCTTACCCATTGTGGAGCAGCAGTGCATCATGGGACTCCTGGCAGCCTGCTGATTAACCTCTAAGCCTAGTTTAAGCCTTTATTGCTCCAGCTTTGTTTTATTGTGGAACCTTTCCTGCCTATAATTGGCTAGTAAACAGCTGTAACTAACATGAATCACATTTTTCATTCCTCACTGACAGTATGGGCTACAAATACACCTTATGAATAGTATGAGAAAAATATATCACTTATTGGCACTGTGTCATATGGTAGCTATGCACATTATTATACAGGATTTATATAGCGCCAACAGTTTGCGCAGTGCTTTACAAAATGAAGGCAGACAGTACAGTTACATTACAATTTGGTACAAGAGGAATCAGAGGGCCCTGCTCGTTAGAGCTTACAATCTAAGAGGGAGGGTCAATTGATACAAAAGGTAATAGCTGTGGGGGATGAGATGATGAAGAAAGTAAAACAGTGTATTAGATAGAAGCAGGATAGGCTTCTTTTAAAGAGAAGGGTTTTCAGGGATCGTCTAAACATGGATAGATTAGGAGACAGTCGGACAGATTGGGGTAGGGAGTTCCAAAGGATGGGAGAAGCTCTGGAGAAATCCTGGAGGCGAGCATGGGAGGAGGTGACAAGGGAGCTAGTGAGTAGGAGGTCTTAGGAGGACCGAAGAGGGTGGCTTGGTTGGTATTTTGAGACTAGGTTAGAGATGTAGCTGGGGGCAAAGTTGTGGATGGTTTTTTAAATTATTGTTAGTACTTTGAATTTTATTCGTTGGGTGAGTGGAAGCCAGTGAAGAGATTGGCAGAGAGGGGTGGAGGACACTGAGAAGTTGGTAAGGTAGAGATGTCTTGCAGCAGCATTCATTATGGACTGAAGGGGGATAATGTATGTAAAGGTGATCCAATGAGGAGAGAGTTGCAGTAGTCGAGGGGAGAGAAAACCAGAGAGTGAATTAGAAGCTTGGTGGTGTCATTGGTTAAAAAGGGGCATATTCTAGACATATTGTGGAGGCTGAGGTGGCATGATTTGGACAGGGATTGGATGTGGTCTTGAAAGGACAGTTTAGAGTCTAGGGTTACCCCTAGCACCCTGGCATGTGGGGACGCACTAATGGTTGTGCCATTGATCTTAACAGTTTTTTGAGGAGGAGGGGGTGATCAACTGTATCAAAGGCAGTGCAGAGGTCCAAGAGTAAGAGTACAGAATAATGACGATTGGTTTTAGCTTTTAGTAAATCATTTGTGCATTTTAGGAGAGCAGTTTCTGTGGAGTGCTGTGGAAGAAATCCAGACTGAAGGGGATCAAGAAGGTTATTTTCAGTGAGATGATGGCTCAGTCGGTTGTAGACTAAACATTCAAGGATTTTGGAGGCAAAAGGGAGTAAGGAGATGGGTCTTAGGTTGTTAAGATTGGTGGGGTCCAGTGTGGCCTTTTTTGGTATGGGAGTGACTAGTGCATGTTTTAGAGGGTTGGGGAAGATACCAGTAGAGAGGGAGAGGTTGAAAATATGAGTTAAAGAGTGTAGGATAGAGTCAGAGGGTGACTGTAGTGTTTTAGAAGGAATTGGGTCCAGAGGGCAGGAGGTTAGGTGGGCGTTAGAGAGAGACTTCCTCTATAGTAGCTGGGTTAAATGAGAGTATTGATTATGCAGGAGGACAAAGAGTGTGAGGGGAGTGAGAAATCTGTAGAGTGGAGATCTCGAGACGAATTGCATCAATCTTATTTTTAAAGTGATTAGCAATCTCCTGGGCAGTGAGTAAGTTAGTGGGTGAAGGTAGAAAAGAGTTGACGGGGGCTTCGTGAGAGGTTGTTAATAAGAGCGATAAAGTAGGTCTGTTTGGCAGTGTGGAGGCAGGAATGGTATTGTTGGAGGACAGATTTATATTGGCTGAAATCTTGCTGTGATTTAGTCTTATGCCACAGACGCTTTTTTTGAGGCTTCTGGTATCGTCTGTCTGCCAGGGTTGTAGCAGTCGGGGGCCTGATTCTGTGTGTAGTGAGGGGGGCCAAGGTATCTAGGGTGGATGACTGTGAGCTGTTGTATATAGAAGTGGCCAGTTTGGGGCAGGACAAGGATGTGATTTTGTTGTAGAGACAATCTGTAGCAGAAAAAAAGAAGAGAAGGGTTAAGATGGTGAAGGTTTCTACGGGTAATTGTTTGGTAGTTGGAAGGCAAGGAGGAGGAAGACAAGGAGAGAGTGAAACTAATAAGGTGGTGATCAGAGAGAGGAAAAGGAATGTTGGAGAGGTTTCACATTATATACATTTAGGGAATTATATTATTAAAAGGAACTCATAGGCAAAAAGTGATTTTTACTGTTACACAAAAAAATAGAAGAAAAGAAAATATTACTTTGTCTTACCTTTGAGATTAATAAAAAAGCACTGTTGAAAAAACTTAAAATGCTGTTTGCAATGATACATAATTTTAAAGAGATCCTGTAGAAAATATAAATACAATATCACCTATTTTTTAAAAATGACAAATGCTGGGCTCCAATCACCTTAACCTCCTTAGCGGTGTTCCCGAGTGTGGCTCGGGGTGGATTTTCAGTACCTAAAGCGGTAACCCCGAGCCACACTCGGGCTTGCATCGCTGGATCCAGGCAATGTTACTCACCTTGTCCCCTGGATCCAGCGATGTCCTCCCGCGGTGTCAGCGTGTCTGCGGGCTGTGTCTGCAGCTCCGATGCCTCTGTGTGCCTCCGGGCTCCGTTCCCTGCGAGCGTCGCACGGGGGCGGAGACCGGCGGGAAATTCAAAAAGTGAAACACACACAGTACATACAATACACTGTAATCTTATAGATTACATTACTGTATGAAAACATTTCACATCCCCTTTGTCCCTAGTGGTTTGCCCAGAGCCCTGCATGCACTTTTATATAATAAATGTCATTCTTCTGCCTGGAAACATGAGAATGTCCGTAGCAACCAAAAAGTGTCCCTTTGCGTCAAAAGTGGTTTTTGATCAGCTAGAAAACACCGATAGTAAATAAGAATCATTTGCAGAATTTAGTGATACTGATTTTTGGGGAAATTTATCATCAGAAACTGAAAGTGACGACAGCGACAATTCTGCAACTGAGCAAATTTCTGCGTTTTTGGTTTGATTACATTATTGAATAAATGCAAAATAATTGTACCGCTTTCAGCACCAAAAATCAGACATAATCATACCGCCAGGGATACTAACCATTGCAGGCCTATAGTACATAACGCCATATCTCCATGCAGAAAACCATTACCGCTTTCAGCAATAAATTCCAGACTCAGTCATACCGCCAGGGAGGTTAATGCCCCATACACACGATCCGAAAATCGTACGACAGATTGTCTGTTTTTTTTGCATGCTAATCTCAGATCGAATCGGAAGAATGTACTAAAGTCACGAAAATTCTAGTAAAAAATCTGAAGTGATGTCATGTGTTGTAGTGTATTTGTATTGTATTGTTGGACGACAACTGTACCGATTAAACGAAAATCGTACAATCGGGCACCATGCGATAAAAATTTTCATGCTTGTCCGATCGAATATTATCTGATGAACTGTCCTGATCGGCTCTCGTCAGCTGTGTACTAACGATCCGATTATCATACGATCACATCGTATGCGGTATTTTTAGTCCGATTTTCGGATTGTGTGTACGGGCCATAAGCATGCCTTCACACACCTCCTGGGCACTGCCATGTTGAATTACAATACTTACGAGAACCAGGAGTTCCCACACCTGCTTCCAATAGCTTATAGCCTGAGAGGATATAGAAAAGCCCGGCAGTCTGTGAGCACGGGGGTATAGTGATCAACATTCACTCTTTTTAGATTTGCTCCATTTTTTTTTTCTATAGCTCCTTCGGGCATTGCTTCAATTGAGGGCACTTCTTCCAATATGTATATTTGGGGGCTATTGCATGAATAGACATCAGGGGGATTGTGGCAAGGGATATAGGCCAATTGATTTGTATCTGTAGCTTAGATACCATGGAGCAGTGTTGGTCACCTTATTTTGAGATAGGGTGCCTCAAATACGACCCTTGATGCCACATAATATTCCATGAATGTAATGCTACACAAAGTTGCCAGAGACTGCAGACATGCAAAAAGGGATAGTCAAAGACTATGGGGTTGATTTACTAAGGCAAATATGCTGTTCACTTTGCAAGAGAAGTTGCGCTTTGAAAGAGAACTTTCCCGAGAGCTTGGTGAATGAGCATGACGCCCCGCTAACTCCCAATCATGTGCAAGTGAAAAATGCTGTCATGTCAGAGTGGGACCCCTGGCATGGGGACAGAGTAGGACCCCTGGGATGGGGACAGAGAGGGACCCCTGGGATGAGGACAGAGAGGGACCCCTGGGATGGGGACAGAGAGGGACCTCTGGGATGAGGACAGATAGGGACCCCTGGGATGAGGACAGAGAGGGAACCCCGGGGGGGGACAGAGTGGAACCCCTGGGACGAGGACAGAGAGGGACCCCTGGGATGAGGACAGAGAGGAACCCCTGGGATGGGGACAGAGAGGGACCTCTGGGATGAGGACAGATAGGGACCCCTGGGATGAGGACAGAGAGGGAACCCTGGGGGGGGGACAGAGTGGGACCCCTGGGACGAGGACAGAGAGGGACCTCTAGGATGGGACAGAGTAGGATCCCTGGGATGGGGACAGAGAGGGACCCCTGGGATGAGGACAGAGAGGGACCCCTGGGACGAGGACAGAGAGGGACCTCTAGGATGGGACAGAGAGGGACCCCTGGGATGTGGACAGAGAGTGGCAGGTGGCATCTCTTTGCTTTGGTGAACGGGGGTTGGATTTGAAATCCCCCCACTAGCACATGCCCTCTCCCCTCAAAAAGCACCCCCTCCATGTTTGCATTCATGTTACCTGCCTCCACCCCCTCCCCTATCCACAAACTATGCACAGACCTCAGACAACCAGCGCAGCTCTTGCATTGAATGTCTCTCCTCCCCGGCTCCTCCTCCTCCTGTCTGTGTACATTGAAGCCCAGGAGGAGGATCCTCAGTGAGCTCTCTGTGGTGTGCAGGCCGAGGGGGAGAGATGTTGGCTGCCACAGAGGGGCATCACTGCCGGAGGGAGCCCGGGCACCACGCAAAAGATGCAGGGAAGATATCCTGACTTCTGAGTGCCAGATGCTAGCGAGCCTCTCTCAGCGTAGTTACCGGAGCTCAGTGCTGGGACTACTGGCCCCGGGCCCTCAGGCAGTGCCTGAGTGTCCTAATGGTCAGTCCGCCCCTGGGTCAGAGACTATGAACATGTTATAGGTTTTGGAGACTGAGAATAGGCTTTAGGAGACAGTCGTAGATGTAAGACACATTACATGACCTACTGTTCTATGGATCAGTGGAAATTAACCAACTTTTGTCTCAATGGCCACTGTATACATAAAAGCCAGGATCACCCTTGTTGTTTTTATCTAATGTAAGTGTAATACTTTTATTTTATTAAATCCACTGAAACGTTATCACACTATCAGTACCTTCTCTTTCTTTGGGTGCCGTGGTGAGTTTACCTGGGGGTGTAAAGAACCTTATTGGACTGCTATCCTACAAACGCCGGGAGGCGGATCCGGTTAGCCCTTTCCACTACCTCAAAGCCAACTCTGCTACATCAGGACCCCAAGATTGTCGTATTTATCCCCAGGAGGGACCCGGGCTGGGGTACAGCCAAAGCGCTTATGCGCTTACATCTGGTAAGCAGTTATTAGATGTGAGGTGGAGGTATCACTACTGAATTTGAACTATCACACGGTGGTCTATATCTGTGAAGATACATCTACATCTCTACTTTCATCTACACCATTTATGTTTATTTGGACTGTATGATTTACATGTATTTATGGGATGCATGCTATATGTATCTACCTACCGTCATTTTAGCGCAACCTGTTGTTTATAAAATAGTGTGTTTGTAGTACATAGTTAGTACTGTTTGGTTGCAGCTGTGGTTGCTTAGTGCTTTTACATAGTCTAGCGCGGTGTTATCCTCCTTTCTATTGCATGTAGTGTAATTGTACTGTCCCCCTTTTTATTGTAAAGCACTGCGTAAACTGTTGGTTCTATATGAATCCGGTGTGATAATAATAATATACAATAAAAAAAATGGACTTTCCAGGTTTATCATCCTAGACTCCAAGACATCCTCCTTTCCTGGTTTTCATACACATTTCAAACACAATTCATTTCCATTAGTGAACATTTCTCATGTAAGAAAAGCTCCCAGGTGACATTGCACCTCAGGAACAAGTCAAACAAGGTAGGGGTTGAGCTTAATTAAACATTTCTAGGCTGTTCTAATGATGTTTGCCACAATAAGATCTATAGCAGTCCACAGATGACACAGCAACATTGATTTAATAGCAAACCATGCACATCCTAACTGATGGATAATTATACAAGCAGTATACAATCAATAAATATAATTTACAAGAGTAAAAAAAACATCAAACTCCCAGGACAGAAATGTTTTTTAGAACCTCTGTTATATCAAATTATATTATGTTACATATTCTATTTTAAATAGTATTAAAATGATATACATTAAGTAGGTATGTAAAAAATATTTTACATTGCTTTTGGAGAAATTAGAAAAAGAAAGACAGTGTTTTTTAGGGTAATACTTATAAGTATTCTCAGAATATAGCAAGAAGGCTAAACGGGTAAAGCCGGAGTGAAGCAATGATGAATCTACGTGAACTATATTGCACATTATTTACAATATTATAAATATATTATTATAACTTTTGATCAAGTTACACATAGTACTATAAAAAAAAAATCAAGAACCGAACAGGCACTGGATGAGCTGCACCAGTTCTGGTTTAAACATCGAACTAGCTTGCTTAGAAACAACATTAAGGCCAATGATAGGGATAACATCACATACCATTCAAATTCATTTAGAAATAAACCATATGTCTACATATAATGTAGTGGAAAATAAACTGTCACAATACTTTATGGAGGAAGGATCAACTATTTATTGATGTGATAATCTCAGAAACCTGCAACTGTATAAGATGTTCATGTTGCTTGGATTGATTGCAGGAAAACCTGACTGTAATAAATAAAACCTGACTGTAATAAATTGTTCTTGAAGAAGGCAATATGACTGTGGATAACAGAACTAGTAGAGGGTTACGTTAAAATCCAGAGACATATTGCAGGGCAGTCAGTGAGCAGTATGTAAGGTGGTCAGTAAGTATTATGTAGTGGCAGTCTAGGGCAGTATGTAGAGGCAGGGCAGTCGGTGAGCAGAGCAGTACGTAGTGGTAGGGCAGTAAAGAATATGTGTTAGTTAGGGGTGGGGCATTAATTTAAACAGGGTTTGGTTTTGCAAGAGACAAATTTCTAAACTGAGAGCTGTCGTTATGCGGCTAAAGAAATACAAAAGTAAATAAAAAAGTATGCAGTACATGGTAGTAAGGAATGGCAGTGCTGAGCTATGGAGTGTATAGTATATAGCAGCAGGGCAGTCAATGAACAGTATTAAGTGGTATGGCAGTTTTTGAGCAGTATGTAGTTTCAGGGTAGTCAGTGAGCAGAATGTAGTGTCAGGGCAGTCAGTGAGCAGTATGTAGTGTCAGGACAGTCAGTGAGCAGTATGTAGTGTCAGGGCAGTCAGTGAGCAGAATGTAGTGTCAGGGCAGTCAGTGAGTAGTATGTAGTGTCAGGGCAGTCAGTGAGCAGTATGTAGTGTCAGGACAGTCAGTGAGCAGTATGTAGTGTCAGGACAGTTAGTGAGCAGTATGTAGTGTCAGGGCAGTCAGTGAGCAGTATGTTGTGTCAGGACAGTCAGTGAGCAGTATGTAGTGTCAGGGCAGTCAGTGAGCAGTATGTAGTGTCAGGGCAGTCAGTGTGCAGTATGTAGTGTCAGGGCAGTCAGTGAGCAGTATGTTGTGTCAGGACAGTCAGTGAATAGTATGTAGTGTCAGGGCAGTCAGTGAGCAGTATGTAGTATCAGGACAGTCAGTGAGCAGTATGTAGTGTCAGGGCAGTCAGTGAGCAGTATGTAGTGTCAGGACAGTCAGTGTGCAGTATGTAGTGTCAGGACAGTCAGTGAGCAGTATGTAGTGTCAGGGCAGTTATTGAGCAGTATGTAGTATCAGGACAGTCAGTGAGCAGTATGTAGTGTCAGGGCACTCAGTGAGCAGTATATAGTGTCAGGGCAGTTATTGAGCAGTATGTAGTATCAGGACAGTCAGTGAGCAGTATGTAGTGTCAGGACAGTCAGTGAGCAGTATGTAGTGTCAGGGCAGTCAGTGAGCAGTATGTAGTGTCAAGGCAGTCAGTGTGCAGTATGTAGTGTCAGGGCAGTTTGCAGTATGTAGTGTCAGGTAAGTCAGTGTGCAGTATGTAGTGTCAGGGCAGTCAGTGTGCAGTATGTAGTGTCAGGACAGTCAGTGAGCAGTATGTAATGTCAGGGCAGTCAGTGAGCAGTATGTAGTGTCAGGTAAGTCAGTGTGCAGTATGTAGTGTCAGGGCAGTCAGTGAGCAGTATGTAGTGTCAGGGCAGTCAGTGAGCAGTATGTAATGTCAGGGCAGTCAGTGAGCAGTATGTAGTGTCAGGTAAGTCAGTGTGCAGTATGTAGTGTCAGGGCAGTCAGTGAGCAGTATGTAGTGTCAAGCCAGTCAGTGTGCAGTATGTAGTGTCAGGGCAGTTATTGAGCAGTATTTAGTGTCAGGTAAGTCAGTGTGCAGTATGTCGTGTCAGGTAAGTCAGTGTGCAGTATGTAGTGTCAGGGCAGTCAGTGTGCAGTATGTAGTGTCAGGGCAGTTATTGAGCAGTATTTAGTGTCAGGTAAGTCAGTGTGCAGTATGTAGTGTCAGGTAAGTCAGTGTGCAGTATGTAGTGTCAGGGCAGTCAGTGTGCAGTATGTAGTGTCAAGGCAGTCAGTGTGCAGTATGTAGTGTCAGGGCAGTTATTGAGCAGTATGTAGTGTCAGGTAAGTCAGTGTGCAGTATGTAGTGTCAGGACAGTCAGTGAGCAGTATGTAATGGCAGGGCAGTCAGTGAGCAGTATGTAGTGTCAGGGCAGCCAGTGTGCAGTATGTAGTGGCAGGGCAGCCAATGTGCAGTATGTAGTGTCAGGTAAGTCAGTGTGCTGTATGTAGTGTCAGGGCAGTCAGTGTGCAGTATGTAGTGTCCGGACAGTCAGTGAGCAGTATGTAGTGTCAGGACAGTCAGTGAGCAGTATGTAGTGTCAAGGCAGTTAGTGAGCAGTATGTAGTGTCAGGGCAGTTAGTGAGCAGTATGTAGTGTCAGGGCAGTCAGTGAGTAGTATGTAGTGTCAGGGCAGCCAGTGAGCAGTATGTAGTGTCAGGGCAGTTAGTGAGCAGTATGTAGTGTCAGGGCAGTTAGTGAGCAGTATGTAGTGTCAGGGCAGTCAGTGAGCAGTATGTAGTGTCAGGGCAGTCAGTGAGCAGTATGTAGTGTCAGGGCAGTTATTGAGCAGTACGTAGTGTCAGGGCAGTGAGTGAGCAGTATGTAGTGTCAGGGCAGTTAGTGAGCAGTATGTAGTGGCAGGGCAGTTAGTGAGCAGTATGTAGTGTCAGGGCAGTCAGTGAGCAGTATGTAGTGTCAGGGCAGTCAGTGAGCAGTATGTAGTGTCAGGGCAGTTATTGAGCAGTATGTAGTGTCAGGGCAGTCAGTGAGCAGTATGTAGTGTCAGGGCAGTCAGTGAGCAGTATGTAGTGGCAGGGCAGTCCGTGACCAGCATGCAGTGGCAGGGCAGTCAGTGAGCAGTATGTAGTGTCCGGGCAGTCAGTGAGCAGTATGTAGTGGCAGGGCAGTTATTGAGCAGTATGTAGTGTCAGGGCAGTCAGTGAGCAGAATGTAGTGTCAGGGCAGTCAGTGAGCAGTTTGTAGTGTTAGGGCAGTCAGTGAGCAGTATGTAGTGGCAGGACAGTCAGTGAGCAGTATGTAGTGTCAGGGCAGTCAGTGAGCAGTATGTAGTGTCAGGGCAGTCAGTGAGCAGTATGTAGTGGCAGGACAGTCAGGGAGCAGTATGCAGTGTCAGGGCAGTCAGTGTGCAGTATGTAATGTCAGGGCAGTCAGTGAGCAGTATGTAGTGTCAGGGCAGTTAGTGAGCAGTATGTAGTGTCAGGACAGTCAGTGAGCAGTATGTAGTGTCAGGGCAGTTAGTGAGCAGTATGTAGTGTCAGGGCAGTCAGTGAGCAGTATGTAGTGTCAGGGCAGTCAGTGAGCATGTGATGTATGACG